>CACVCL010028901.1:0-86657 GCA_902729485.2 Mus minutoides | reverse complement strand
AGGAAAGTAGAAATTGAGGGGCTGTAGAAAGATAGTGCTGCATTTAAAAGCATGTAACTGAAGTTCAATTCCTAGCACCTGCATTAGGTGTCTCAAAACTACCGTCAACACCATCTCCAGGGGCTCTGACACCCTCCTCTGGCATCCACATGTACAAGTACACACACACTCACACACACACTCACAATTACAAATAAAACCTAAAAAAATAAAACAACCACCTGGCGTGGTGGCGCACACCTTTAATCCCAGCACTTGGGAGGCAGAGGCAGGCAGATTTCTGAGTTCAAGGCCAGCCTGGTCTACAAAGTGAGCTCCAGGACAGCCAGGGCTATACAGAGAAACCCTCTCTCGAAAAAACCAAAAAATAAAAAATAACAACAACAACAAAAAAAACCAACCAAAACAAATATCCAGAACTTACTTTTTCTTAAAGTAAAAGCTTAACACTCTATGTAGCAGGACTTATTTTATGCATACATATAGTGGTCTCAGAAAACAACAAGCTCCCAGGAAAGCAACCTCTTTCCATGAAGATATCAAGTGCAATATAAATTCTAAATTTATTTTTAAAGTTACAATTATTTCTTTAAATATAGGGGAGGGTGTGATAAGGCCTCACTTTATATTCTGGAGTTACCTAGAACTCTTGGATCTTTCTGCCTCAGCCTCCTATGTGCAGGGATTAGAAGGCTGCACCACAATGCTTGCTCATTATTTAGTGAAGCTATTTATAGTATTTTTCAGATTTTTCTTTCTTTCTTTTTTTTTTTATTTAGAGACAGGGTTTCTCTGTGTCAGGCTGTGCTAGTTATGATCTGTAGACCAGGCTGGCCTAAAATTCAGAGAACCACCTGCCTCTGCCTCTTGAGTACCAGCATTATAGGAGGCACGCTCCACCATACCTGACCATGTTTCAGATTTTTAAAACAATTCCACCACAAATTTACAATACATTTTATAAAATGTTATTCTAGTTAATGAGAAACATCAGTTATGGGAATAGGCTATGTGACAATATTTAAATGAATAACCAATTGTCTCTGAAAACACAGTCTGTGGAGATATTTTAACTGTTTAATGTAACACTGTAACTAGATGTGCATGTGGTCTTGGAAGATTAACTTTCAAGAACTGTTTTATGTGTGCGGCCTATTATACAAATAAGATTTTAGGCTTGTAAACAGAAAGAATAAATTGGTAGAATTTAGAAACAATTTGTTGTTTGGTTGGTTTTAAGACTGGGTCTCATGTATCTCACACTGGCTTTGAATTGGCTATCTACTCAAGAATTATTTTAAATTTTAATAAAATTATTTTGAAATGTATATGCCTAGTATTTGTGCACCATGTGCATACAAGAGACCATAGAAGTCAGAAAGGATACCCAATTCTCTATTCTCTAGAACTGAAGTTATAGACAGCTATGACCCACCATGTAGATGGTGGGACTAGAACTCAGGTTCTCTGCAGGAACACTAAGTGCACTTGAACACTGAGCCATCTCTCCAGCCTCTGATCCTCTTACCTCCACCTCCTCCTTAAGAGTGATGGGATGACAAGGATGAACCATTATGTTTAGTTTTTGTCATGCTGAGGACTGAATCCAGGGGTCTGTGCATGTTAAACTGACACATACCCACTAAGCTACATCCTCAAACCTGGACTTTATTTTTGTAGGGTGTAATATCTTACCAACTCACTTACAGATTTATTCCCCCCGACCCCCACCCCCCAAAAAAGGCAGGAAGGCAGGCAGGCAGGCTCCAGAGACACGGTTTGCTCACCTCCTGGGGTATTCTGAATTAGGCCCACATAGGCTCGTGTATTTGAATGCTTAGTTACCAAACCCAATCAATTAATCTCCCTCTCTCCCTCCCTCTTAGTTAGTTGCCTTGGTCATGGTGTCTCTGCACAGTAACAATACTAACACATCCCCTTAGGGGGAAAAAAAAAAATCAAAGTTTTTCTTAAGAAAGTTTCTCAAAGTAGAAAAGTAGGCCACTATGTCAGACTTCCTGAAAGATAGTATTTTTTTAACAAAGACTTTCTGGGGGTATGGGTGGGGGCAATGCCTGCAAAGGGGAGTGGGTGTCAGAAGTATTGGCTCCTCTGAAGCTGGAGTTCCATGTTACATGCTGTTGTGAACAGACCCTTATATAGGCATTGGGAACTGGACTTGGACTCTTCATAAGGACAGTACCAGCTTTAGCCACCGAATCTTCTCTTCAGCACTCAAAAGACAGTATCTTATATAATATTTTACGTGGTAACAGGAAAAGCAGTTCTTAAAAATAAATACACTGGACCAGTGCAATGGTTCAGCAGGTAAGGAATTTGATACACAAGTCTAATGTCCTGAATTTGATGCATATATCCTATATAAATGAAGGCCAGAACACAAAGTCCTTCTATGACTTCCATATTGACACCCATGCTTCCAATTACATAGATCATACACATAATAAATTTTTAGCAGTTAAAAACTGAAACACCAATGTACATGAAACAGAAGTTAAAAATTATTTATACATCTATGAGTCAACTATAAGCTATTCAACAAACATACCTACTACACCAGCATTTGATCCACTGAGAATGTTTTTAAGAACATACTTGAAATGCTAGTAAGTTATATATTTTGGTGTATTAAAGCAAAATATGAAAAGTATTCAAATGAAAGACTGTGTATCCAATGAAAATGGTATTAGTTAGGCAAATTGTATATAGTCAAAAATGAAACTTGGGACTTTTAAGAGTGCTATATTAAGTAAAGTAAAATTGAGTTACAGTAGCTTAGCAGAGGAATGCAGATCTGTGGTGAGGTGATTAAGCACTTCATGAATCCCCAGCACCTCAGTAAAGTTTAACTTGATTATTTTATGAACCAAAAGACAACATGTTTATATAAAAGAACAGTACTTTCAATAATCTCAAATCAACAGTCTTACCCGTTTTATTGTCAAAAAACTTGATGTGTCTGTCTTCATGAGCAGTTATTGTAACAGGGAGTGTAGGGTGACTTACTACTCTGTTAATGTGATTACTAGATTGTAAACCTGAAAAATAAAGGAACATGGTACTTTAAAATACAAACTACCTGAATTAAAGCTATATTAATAACAGCTTAGCAGTCTGGCCTATGTCAGGACCTGGGCTGGATCTTTAACACAAAACTGATCTACAATTCAAACCTTCAAGCAGAAAGTGAGTAACAGATCTTCACTCTGAATCCCTGTTCAGAATCCTCAGATTTTGTTTGTTTGGGTTTTTTGTTTTGTTTTGTTTTTTTCGAGACAGGGTTTCTCTGTATAGCCCTGGCTGTCCTGGAACTCACTTTGTAGACCAGGCTGGACTCGAACTCAGAAATCTGCCTGTCTCTGCCTCCCGAGTGCTAGAACTAAAGGTGTGCACCACCATGCCTGGCTAGATATTAAATTTAAGAACTCATTTATCTTATCCAGACCGGGAGAAGTAGGACACCGCTGAAAGGACACCAGGAAGGACAGTCACCATAACTTGGGCTGAGTTTATAATTGTAGTGTTTGGTAGGATAAGGCAAGAATGAGTTCAAGGACAAAACAACCCCTCTGCCTCAAATATAACCTGAGATCTGACCAGAGAAACATGTAAACATTTCAGATCACTATGAAACAATCCATATTTTAAAAAGCAGTAAACTTAATCCAGTGAACTGGTGGTATAATCTCAAAAGAAAAATATTTCAAATACCATAAAATGCAGTGACTATGAGCACACGTCCACAGGGGAATATAAGCTAGGTACAGACTACAGTTGATCTGCTGGAGGTGGCAACATTGACAGCTGTGTGAGACTCACAGGATGTATCAAATGAGAATGACAAGATGAGGATTCTGTGAGAACCAAGATAAACCTGAGTTTGAACCACAAGTCTTTTACATTAAAAACAACAAACAAACAAACAAACAAACAAACAAACGACCAAACAGTGAACACTCCTGAAGCCAGAAGACCAGAAGGGTGAAGCTGATAGGTTAGCAACTAGAATGTTGCCACTCCTATTAACACCAACCAGTTTTTTAGGGAAGTGGATGAACACAGACCTGAGTTACAAAGTGAGCCAGATGGGCTTACATTGTTTTGCCATCCTGAGAAAGCAACAAAACTATCAGAACTATATCAGAGACTTAGGAGCCAACCTGAATAATAAGCTCCCACTGGCTAAACTGATATCATCTAAACAGTGTACTAATGGGAACACCTTCAATGAACTGAAAAATACATTGTTATATATGAGATATTTTAAAATAGTTTAAGAACTGACAAAAGAAAATTTCTGGGTATTTTAGTTAACAAACAGGGAAGGAACAAGCCAATTTTCCACAGTTAATGAAATGAACCCAGACAGATAAATTACAAAAAGATAAACAACAGATTGTGTGTGATTGTGTGTGTGTGTGTGTGTGTGTGTGTGTGTGTGTGTGAGAGAGAGAGAGAGAGAGAGAGAGAGAGAGAGAGAAAGAGAGAGAGAGAGAGAAAAGAGGATCCCTGTAAAAAATACCACCATAGGAACACAATCAGCCAAACCTCCAATGGGAACCTTGATAAACTCCCAAACCTCTTCAACTTAAAATGCAACTTGTAGGTAAACAGACTTATACTTAACCAAAACTCCAGACTTCTATGGATTCTTTAAAGAAACTATAACATACATCATGTGCAACATTTGGAATGCTGTTTATAGATAACGTCTGAAAATAGGTAATGACTCTATCAGGTTCCTATCATTTTTTTCTTCTTCTTGGAAACAGGGTTTCTCTATATAGACCTGGCTGTCCTAGAACTCGATAGATAGATAGATAGATAGATAGATAGATAGATAGATAGATAGATAGATAGATAGATCTGGTTGACCTCAAACTCCCAAAGACCTGCCAGCTTCTGCCACCAAAGTGGTGGGACTAAAGGTATGTGCCACCATGCTTGGCTCACATATATTTCCAGATCAAAATATTTCCTTTGCTTTCATTTTCAAGTTACATTTTTGTTTCTATATACCTACTCTTTGAGGAAGCAGTAGAAATGACGTACAGTATGTATAACAAATGACATGCAGTGTGTACAGCAAATGACGTGCAGTGTGTGTAACAAATGACGTTCAGTGTATAACAAATGATGTGCAGTGTGTGTAACAAATAACGTACAGTGTGTATAACAAATGATGTGCAGTGTGTATAACAAATGATGTGCAATGTGTATAACAAATTGTTTTCCCACCTCAGTTCATAGTCAGCATGAAAATTAGCTAAAACACCATCCTCTTTCATGTAGTAATAATCTTGTCGAAGAAATTTCAAAGAAATTCAAGAAAACTTACCAGAATCTACCTGTGAGGAAAGCATCACTAATGACTGTGATGTTTCTAAATCATAAATTACCGCACTACCAGTGTTGAAAGACGTAACCATATGGGCTGGATCACAGCCTATAAAGTCAACTGATGTAGGTATTCCATGTTCTGTAAGGGGCCCAAAATAGATTCAGATATATTTACCTGTGTACATAAATTCTCATTTTCCCTCTCCACCCACCTCACTCTAATAATAATGAAAAAGAAAGCAATGTGTTAGGGTAGGGTGGTAAGAAACCCGTCTTAGCTACTTAAAAAGTATGGAGTAATACATATTCTGCGATGCATTTTCTTTTAAGGTAAAGAAAAGAAACTGGTTCATTTCTTAATGAAAACCAACCAACCAAAAGCAAAACAAACAGACAAACAAAAATACCCCCAAAACATCCCCACCTCCTAACCTGGCATTCCCCTAAATCATTGTCTGGGGAGACTCTTGTCATATATGTAAGCCTTACCAAGGAGTTAATACAAGTCTACATGTCAAATTCTGGATCTATAAACATGAAGCCTGGGACTGGGCATGGTAGTAGATGACTTTAACCCCAGCACTAGGGAGGCAGAGACAGAAGTGTCTCAGTGAGTTTCTGTACAACCCAATCTATAAAGTTCTAGGTCAGGCAGGCCACACAGTAAGACAAAGATAGGCAGGCAGGCAGATATATTGGGGTTTTTAAAGCAGGTATATTTGAAAGCATGATCCCATCAGTTAAGAGTAGGTGATCCTGTAAGTAGTATCATTTGTCTACCTTAGTGTTTGATGCAAATATGTTTACATTAAAAATAGAACATATTAGCCGGGCGTGGTGGCGCACGCCTTTAATCCCAGCACTCGGGAGGCAGAGGCAGGTGGATTTCTGAGTTCCAGGACAGCCAGGGCTACACAGAGAAACCCTGTCTCGAAAAAACAAAAAACAAAACAAAACAAAAAAAGAACATATTCTGGAAAATGCCAAAAAACACTGAGTTACACTGTACACATCTGTGAGGCACTTCCAGTAAAACAGGATTAAGTAAAAAGATCATGGTGAGTTTTATAAAATTCTTTAAATACTTCTCTTTGAATTAAATAAAGAAATAATTACTTTGTCATTTTCATTTTCCAGTTTTTAAAAGAAATCTTGGGACAGTGAGATGGCACAAAAGGTACAGGAGTCCCTTTTAATCAAGTCTGACAATCTGAGTTCCATCCTTATGATCCACACGGTGGAGAAATAGGTTCCTGACAGCTGTTTGCTACGGCAGCAGTCCTATATGGGTACACACACACACACACACACACACACACACACACAGGCTCTTTGGGCATAGCAGTTAAGACTGCTTGCTTGCTACTTAGCCTTTGTTCCTGGCACTTGTCCGGTAGCTCACAGCTGCCTGCCTCTAACTCTAGCTACAGAATACTACAGTTCTGTCTAGACTCTCTGGGCACCTGCAATCATGTGACATACACAAGAAANTTTTTTTTTTTTTTTTTTTTTTTTTTTTTTTTTTTTTTTTTTTTTTTTTTTTTTTTTTTTTTTTTTTTTTTTTTTTTTTTTTTTTTTTTTTTTTTTTTTTTTTTTTTTTTTTTTTTTTTTTTTTTTTTTTTTTTTTTTTTTTTTTTTTTTTTTTTTTCTATTTGGTTTTTTCCAAGACAGAGTTTCTCTGTATAGCCCTGGCTGTCCTAGAACTCACTTTGTAGACCAGGCTGGCCTGGAACTCAGAAATCCGCCTGCCTCTGCTTCCCAAGTGCTGGGATTAAAGGCATGCGGCACCACTGCCCAGCCAGTACTTCATTTCTTTTTATTGAGTCATAACATTTGGTGTTTTAACATCTTATTTGACCATTTATCAGTAACTGATGGGAATCTGGGGGCTAATTTGAGTATCATATTAGGTCATCCTCTATTTCCAGTTTTCTCTTCATTTTTATTACCATCTCTTTCATCCTCATAGCTCCCAACTTTCCTTTATTGTGAATGACTACATTTTACACTATACCAAGAAAACACTTAAAAAAAAAAAAAAAAAAAAAAAAAAAAAAAAAAAAAAAAAAAAAAAAAAAAAAAGAAACCCCAAACCTCTTCCATCCTATACCCAACTTCAATCAATGTCAAAAACCATCTTTTCACACCCATGAGGTGGCAGAGGAATTTAGGAAAAAACACCAGAAGCCATCTCTGACATTCCTAGGTGCCCCACATGGCACACACACATACAAATAAAACTAAGCCTATTTGTTTCCAGAGACAAGTGAAGAGTTACCCTTCCTATTATGAGTGAAACCTACCAGGTACATTCTAGAACTCAGTCAAACTCATTTTCTTGCTTTCACACTTTCTACTAGACAAATCTTTGCCTTAGAATCATTAATAAAACAAATTTAAATTAAAAAATAAAAAGTGATGTACCAGATAGAATTTCAACCTAAACAATAAAAACATTATCTTTCCCACCACCTTCTGTAAAACTGTTGAAAAATAAATTATCTTTCATCTCCTATGTATTCTTCAAATCACTCTATTTCTATTTCTGAAACTATTATTACACTAAAACAATTCATGCCAAAATCAGCAGTGACCATAATCCTACCAAATACAGTAAGTACTTTCCTTTGACAATACAAAACATTTATCCTTTCTGGTTCCAATACTGCTTTTATTCATAAAATCTGGCTTAGATGTTAACACGGGTTCTTCAGTAGCCAGTGCTCTCCATCTGACTTCTAGGCACCTGCCCAGTGAGCTACATAGAGAACTTGCAGTCCACTTCCTTTTCAGAATGATTCTCTGGGTATGTACCCATCATTCCATTCTACTCAACTTCCCACGACCTTCAGCCAATGTTAGGTTTAGTAAAGACTTCAGGCTCAGGTTATCATCTCTTGATTCATACTCATTCCTTTATATGCATCCATAGGTTAATATTCTCATTCATATTCATTCTCTCATAGTCTATCACTATTACAATGAGCACTACTATCTACATAGTAAGCCTAATGTCAGAGCTCTAGATTGATGGTGAAAATTATAATTAGAAAATGGTGATGACTCTATAACTGTGAGCACACAGTAGAACTACTAAATAAAATATTTTAAACCAACCAATTTAGTCAGGAAGTGGTGGCACATGCCTTTGATCCCAGAAATTGGGAATAAGAGGCAGGTGTCACTGTTAGTTTGAAATCAGCCTGGTCTACAGAGTGAGCTCCAGAACAGCCAGAGCTACACAGAGAAACCCTGTCTCCAAAAACAAATGCACACGATTTTATGGTATCAATCATATCAATAAAACCATTCCTTTTTAAACACAAACCAAGAGTCTCACCTATTACTTGATCAACTCAATACCATTTATCAATAAAATATATATATTATACTACTCCCCAATATACATTAAACCCATTCCTTTAAAAAACTATTTTGTCTATATGAGTGTTTTGCCTACATATATGTTATGCATACTACATGTGGGCCTTGTGCCCATGGAGGTCATAAGCGGGCATCAGGTCACCTAGAACACAGGTTATGAATAGTTGTGATCCATTAAGAGGGTGCTGAACATTGAACCTAAGGTTTCTGCAGGGACAAGTGCTTTTAACTCCTCAGCCATCTCTGCAACACTTAGCCTACTTCTTACAGGCTCTACCGTTATTATTTAATCTTGGTGATGTCACCTCTTGTTTCCTGGGTAATTCCTATTTTATTCCTGTCACTGCAGCTGCTATTAATCCCTTTCAGCCTCTGTGGGCCTAGAACTTTTTATAACTAGACTCCTTTACCCTTTAGCTTATAGCTTGAAAAATCACTATTAAATACAGACCATTCCTGAGTTCTCATGTAAAAAAGGTCAAAAGTGATTATTCTTGTAGAGAGTACTCTACTTTAATATTACTTAGCAAAAAAGAAAAAAGAATTAAGCATAACTCCTCCCTTAAGACCTCGCTTATTTCAAATTCATCTAACTTCTTTGAACAAAGTCTTTACTATTACTCCTTACATTATGGCAATAGAGCACATGTTAACCAAACAATGAGAACGCATACATTTTTATTGTTCTTTTAAAAATATCTGAAAAAGAAAAGAAAAAAAAAGAAAAAAAAGAAAAGAAAAAGAAAGGGTAGGCAAGCTTGAGCTGTTAACCATTGCTGGGCTAACAGGGAAGATTGCTAGCTACTCCTAGTAAGGGGTGTCCTAGATTTCAATAGAATTCTTCCTTTCAGTATATATTTCAATATATATATTCTGTCAATATTTTGAATATTTAAAATATACTCTATAATGTATTATCTTATATATAAATATATAATGTATAATTTATATTTTGAGCCCTCCTGTATGACAATCATATATGACTTTATCTCATTATCTATCAATCATTTATCAATTTCATTCATAAAAAGTATAGTTAAAAATCAAAATGTGGGCTGGAGAGATGGCTAAGTGGTTGAAAGCACTGACTGCTCTTCCAGAGGTCTTGAGTTCAATCCTCAGCAACCACATGGTGGCTCATGACCATCTGTAATGGAATCTGATACCCTCTTCTGGTATGTCTGAAGTCAGCGACAGTGTACTTATATATAATAAATAAATAAATCTTTAAAAATAAAAAAAATCATGAACAATGCCAACATAGTGTAGTTGAACATGTAGTTTATTTTTAAGTTTTAATCAAGAACAAGTATCTCAAAGTGCCATTTATAAAAGACAATGTCTTGTTTTGCTTTTCATTTTGAAATTAATTTTTCTGCCCTCCATGAAGTAATGAATTACCCACCCACCCACTCCCCCCCCCCCGCCATCCCTACTGTTTCTGTTGTCTTTTATTTAATATCTAAGTATTAATCATATTGTCTCTTGAATTTAAAAAAACTGTTTACTTCACTGGGCAGTGGTGGTGCACACCTTTAATCCCAGCACTTGGGAGGCTGAGGCAGGTGGATTTCTGAGTTCAAGACCAGCCTGGTGTACAGAGTAAATTCCAGGACTGCAGAGCTATACAGAAAAACTCTGTCTTGAAAAAAACAAAAAAACAAAACAAAACAGGTTTACTTCAATTAATTTTCCCCTCTTTTTTAAGTGAGATTAACATTTAAGAAATGTTTTAGACAAAAGACAAAATACCAATTCATGCACTAAAATACTCCTAGCATGACATTTCTCTTTTAAAACTTTCAAGCAAGTAGAAGAACTAAATGAACAAATTAATATATGTTTGAGCAACTTTGTAATAACATTTGAACTACAGAATTTTGTCAGTTCTATTAAGATCCATTGTACCCATTTACTTACCGTATGTATCATAGGGATCCACATTAGGACTAGGCATATTCCACCACTGAATGGTTGCATCAATACCACCACTAAAACACTGTTCTCCATTAGAACTAATAGCTAAAGATAGGACAGGGCCACTATCATAGAAAAAGAGAATAATTAGTTACAAATTCTAAGAAACTCAAATCCCCCTTCCCCCTCAATCCATTCACTAATGTCGTATCTAAAAGCAATTTTAGGTAAAAATGTACAACTAAAAAGTACTATTAGATTATATTCAAATATAATTAATCAAATGAAGCATTATTCAACTAATTTATCTTCTCTAACATCAAATGTTAAGAAAATTAGTTTTGAAGACTGCTTACTATATAAACAACAGCTGTTGCTCATTAAATACTAATTCAAGAAAACTTACATGTGGGCCCTAAATGTGTAGATAGGTTCTACATCTAAAGAGGCACTCCTAAAGGAGAGAAAAGGGATAGGGAAAAAAGAATATATTAAATCACATAAATCACTAGTTGCTATTACAGATGCACTAAAGATAAAATAAGTAGTAAAAAAGAGTGTTCATATGAACAAAACTAGAAGAAAAAAAGTTAGTATGATAATACTTGCTTTTTGGCAGGAACTGTCTTTTGCAGGTTCCAAAGTTTCAGGGTGTGGTCCTCAGAGGCAGTAACAAGCACAGGCTCTACAGGATGAAAAGCTAATGCTCTCACTCCATCAAAATGACTACGTAGTGTGTATTTGGGGTTCCAAGTCTTTCGAAAGGCATCTTTATTGGCAGGCAACTAAAACGAAAAATTGCACTATTTACAGGTAAAAGTAATAAGCTCAAAGGCATGTGGACTTTTTCTGTTTTCTTTTTGGTGTGTTTAAAAATATATATTTAGAACTGTTTCACTAAAATATCCAGGGGCTTTTAAATGTACCTTAAAAACTTCAGAGGCAAGTCTATTTTTTTATGTAAGAATTCAGAAAAGTAATTCTGTTAGACTTTCAAATACCTAGATCAACTGAAAAGTTCCTTAATGTTTTCTTCTAATTATCAAGCTAAATTCAAAGCTCCTATCAAATGTTACATGAGAACAGAAAATTGCCACTGCCATAGTAATTTACACGAAAGCAAAATAGGAATATAAAAATCACCAAATACTCAAGGGTACAGTAAACACAATAGTTTCCATTTACGAAATTGGCCAGCATGTAAAAAATTTCAAGGCAGAAAGTTAAGGAACTTTTGAAACAACAAACTAAAAATAAAAACCCTTTAAGAGTATTTTCCTACTTTTTTTGCTTGTTTGTTTCCTTCTAAGATGGGAGTCTTCTGTCACCCATGCTAGCCTTGAACTCACTATGGAGTTATCCTGACCTTACAGTCTCCCTGATTCTGTCTCCCAGATGCTAAGATCACAGGCACTGGTACTCGGCCCAGGTTATGTGGTGCTGGATCAAACCCAGGGATTTGGGCATGCTAGGTAAGCACTGGTCCTAATTCTTGATATTAATAAAGGTTACTCTTTGTTACCTTCATTTCTACATCAGAAAAGATAAGCTGTAAAACCAGTTCTAAAGCAGTTAAAAGTTTACAATTTAGCTGAAAATATGCTATAAAAATAAAGCCCACCAAGGTATGTATCTTTAAAAAAGCATCCTAACTTAAGCATAAAATTTTTTAAATGTTTAAAAAACAAATTTGCTGAAAAACTAAAGTGAATGTAAAAAGATGTAAATATTGTTAATTTTCAATTGAGTGTTTATGCTTAGAAAATATTTAATCAACATTAGTCTACTATTAACCCAGTTCTTCCCATTTCTTTTTTCTAGCCCTCAACTGAAATTAAACATTCAGTAAATGATAAAACCTAACTTGTGGTGACTGACAAGATTAAAAAGCTCAAAACCAAAAACATGGCTTGTAAGACTTATCCTGATAACAAAACCCTGATTTCTAAAGCCATTTATTTTGTTAATACCAAAATATGGCTTCAACTGAGTTAATAAGAGTTAACAACTCAAGATGTATTTTGTCAACCAATATTTTGAAGTAATAACTTCTACCTAATCCACCAAAATCCTAAGATTTAAACATCACAAAAAAATTACAGCAAAGCTACATGTTATTACAAATCAACACATCGACACACTCATCTTTCCCATGCACCTTGACATTAATTCTCTTTTACAAATGATTCCAAAGAATAAGGAGTCTTCTATTAAATCATTAAAATATTAAAAATAAAACTGCACTTACATCATAACTATAGTCTGCATCATTTGTTACCGTCAAGTCTGCAAGGTCTCCAAGGCCCAGTACACTTAACAAAACATCATCAGAACCCATAATAAATGACTTGCCTCCTCCAGATGGAAACGTTATTGGTTCAGCTATAAAGAACAAAACCGCTTCTTAAATGCTGAAAAATCATACAGTACAATACAATATTGTGGGGAATTTAAGCACGAAACAGTTACAAATTTCAGTAATATTATGAATTCTACTTCCCACTTCCACATACAAAAAGCCCTATTACTAAGTAGAAATAAACAAATGCATTCCAACTACAATGTAGTAGCTATCATCCACAAATTAAATATAAGCTGTATATATTATCCTAGAGTGGAGGCTGAACACAAAAATGTGGTCTATTTGGATCCCTTACAACTTCAGTAAACTGTAACTGGACAGTTTTGATTAAATAATCAGATTTCAGCCACTTTGGAAGAACAAATGTCTACCAACCTTGAATTAGCACATATGGTATTTTTTTAAGTCAATAAATGACTGCTAAGTCCTTTTAGTTTCTGAGGAAGTGAAAGAACATTCAGGTATGACAGTTTCCAGACACTGTGACACAGTGCCTGTTATCAGTGCCTGCTACAGTCTAGGAAACTACTACTCAGTGGCCTAAAGGGAACACCTTCCAACTTTAAAACTTTCACTATGGCTTCATTTTAATGCCCTCTTTTTATTTATTATGATGTTGCTAATGTAAAAAAACGTAATTCACATTAAGTATAAAACTTTTAAGTTTTGGGTCAGAATGAAAGGAAAACTTCACTTTACTTAGCCACCTCTTCTCTGTCTTGTGCATGATTACACTTTCTATATTGATACCTCAGTTTGAATTTAACTGCCATCAATGGAATAACTCACTATAACAAGATAGTTGAAAGTGTAAGCAACAATTCTCAATATAATTTTAAGTATGTGCATTGAAAATACAAACATTAAGATGCCAAGAAAGAAAATTACAAATGAGTCAACCTAAATATTTAAAATTCATGAAATTTAAAAAATATTATTCAAAAACTCATGCTAATGAATTATGAAAAATGTCTACAAAATGGCATCTATTTAACTATAGGAAACAGGTATAATGAAATATACTAATACTAATTTACTAATACTGAGAATAATTCATTCAACTCATATATACTATCAAAGTAAATTTGTTAATTTAGAGTTTTAAAAATTTTGATAGTTTCCAGACTCAAGTGGTCCCTTAAATGAAGGTATAATTCAGCAACTAATCTAATTTGAAAAGACTTCATAAAATATATACAATGTGTGTGTAAGATGGTAAGTATCTTACACATTAAACCATTATGAGCTATCATTCAATGGTTATACTTGAATATGAACAATACATAGTACTGATCTCTATCAATATTAGTACATAGTTACTGATAATGCAAGAAGCAGCTAAGAACTGTAAGATCAATAGTTTAAGAATTACATTAAAAGTCAATGATCAAATTTTACTTTTTAATTTTTACAAGTACAAAAAAATTACTTAAGTTCCTAATTTGTTTCTAAGATCATTTAAGACAAACTGCTACAATGCCTTTCACTAACAACTATACAAATATTCATTAACACAAACTTTAAAGTGAAAAAAAAAAAAAAAAAAAAAAAAAAACCTTCACCATCACAGATCAACTCAATTCTTTATAAATTCTCTATGTGCGATTATTTCTGACCAACCACTGACCAGCTTCCGGCACAAGAGAAGTGGCTCGACAACTTCATCTGGGTTATTTAACAAAAAGTACTCATTTCTAAAATTAGTAATGTAAACTACATTTCAGTAGATATTTGTTTATATCTAGCAAGCTATACTACTCTTTTGATACTTATTTACATGTCTGTAAGCAAAAAGATATTTTAAGTTATTATTTCTGCTTTCCCTATCACCCATCATTGCAGCATGCAGTAATCACAATAAATTCTTATATTTTTTTGCTCTAATATCTCTGCTGAAAGAATTAATGTCTATTTTACAAATCATTTTAAGTTCATATATAATTACCTATAGCAGTACATAGCATAAAATATAATGAACAAATCAAGATAAAATTATTAAATGAACATTTTATTGTACTTTATTTTAGACAGGGTGGTTCTATACAGTCCTGGTCATTCCAGAGTTTATTATGTCCTGGAGCAGGACAGTCTCAAACTCACAAGAGATTCTTCTGCCTCTGCCTCTGCCTCCTAAGTGCTGGGACCAAAGGTGTAAGTTTTATTTTAACGACAGAAATTTTTATTAAGCAGAATTGTCTTTCATGAGAATCCTAGGGGCTATGAAATAGAATCTTTCAAAAAGGTCCTTTTAAAGAGTCCTGTAACTAGTTCTCCTCCTGATAGATGGCATGACCAAGGAAACCTGTAGCTCATATCAAACTCCTTTTTCTTTCAGTGACGTGTGTGTGTGTGTGTGTGTGTGAGAGAGAGATAGAGAGAGAGAGAGAGAGAGAGAGAGAGAGAGAGAGAGAGAGATTGTTAGACAAGCACTCTGCCACTGAGATACATCCCCAGCCCCTTTCCTCCAATTTTATTAAACCTAAAGAACATGCAGGCCAGTGACTGATCCCAGTTTTGCCAGTGACAATACAGAATATAATTTGGTCTTTAGTAACAATAGTTTAAAATGTTGTAATATTAGACAACAGGTATTTGCTCTTTACAAGCTGAAATGTTTTTTTTCCCCAAAAGCACCAAATTTTTTGTCGACAAAGTCACTAAAATAGACTATAAATGTCACTCTTTAAAAATGTAATGAAGGTCAATCAGCCCATTTACCCTACCACTATGACAGAGATTAGTGACTTTCTTCTAAAAGAACACACTCACACACTTGACAAACACACAGAGCTCTACAATGCTTTTATACAGAGTAAGCCTACTGGCTTTCCCCCTAAGTTGGTTTTAAACATTAAAAAGAGTTCATAGTATTAATCTGACTTTTCCTTAACCTGCAAAATATGTAGCCTAAAATATAAGTAACAAAAATTTTAGTAAAACGCATTACACATTACTCAGAAAAAGAAAATCCCAAATCAAAACAATAAAAATAGTAGAGCTAGTATCTATATTTTAGAAAACAGTAAAAGAACATAGCTCAGTGGAAAGTGGAGGGGAAAAAAAAATCAAGGTTATTTTAATTTCCATTCTGTAGTATTAGTTTTATTACATGATTTTAAAAATTCTTTCCGGGCTGGTGAGATGGCTCAGCGGGTAAGAGCACCCGACTGCTCTTCCAAAGGTGCTAAGTTCAAATCCCAGCATCCACATGGTGGCTCACAACCATCCGTAACGAGATCTGGCGCCCTCTTCTGGAGTGTCTGAAGACAGCTACAGTGTACTTACATATAATAAATAAAATAAATCTTTAAAAAAAAAAATTCTTTCCTTAAAATTCTGTGAAGAAAAAAAGGTAAGAAGTCATAAATGAGAAAAATGCAAAACGGTTAAACTTCACTATAAGGAAATTATGTCCAGAAAAAAATCAGAACAAAATGTATATAAAAATTTGAGGGGCTGGTGAGATGGCTCAGCGGGTAAGAGCACCCGACTGCTCTTCCGAAGGTGCTAAGTTCAAATCCCAGCATCCACATGGTGGCTCACAACCATACATAACGAGATCTGGCGCCCTCTTCTGGAGTGTCTGAAGACAGCTACAGTGTACTTACATATAATAAATAATTAAAAAATAAATAAATCTTTAAAAAAAAATTTGAGAATGAACAAATCCCCTTGCAAGCATAAATAAAAATAAACCTACATAAAATTACTAATGTCTTATCATACATGCATTATATTAAAGTAATCTGGATTAAATTGAGATTATTTAGAAATACATATTCACCTAGAATTATACATTAGTCAACTATGTCCATGTGTCTTTACGTACAATCAGTTTCAAACAATGCTGACGGAGAATTTTCACTTCCTATGTACTTCTGGCTTAGACAAATTTTAGAAAACTCTTACTAGGTCATGGATACTTGCTACAAAGTAGAAAAATGATGTTCCTTATCCTACTATGATTAACAATTACATCTACTTTTAGGAATAATATGTAAGATCCACATTACACTTCCTCGCACTTCTATTAAGTGGTATTTATTAACAGCTGCTACATTTGAACCACACTAAAAAGAAATAGTTTTCTCCCCAACTATATTTTTAATGTCTATTTATTAAATTGTACTTTTGTTAATACTAGATTGTAAGGTAAAGTTAGATTTAAGGAAGGTACTCTGAACTGATCTACGATGGAAACTATATCTAAAATGAAAACAAAAACAAAGAAAAAAACTAGAAGATACATTTCATCCCTGAACAATTATACCAAGAGCTCGCCCAACACCTCTAAAGATCATGTAGTATGATCATCAGCATTTTATACAATAGCATGTTTGCAATATGACGAGGTGGTTTGGAGTTACGGAACTCAGAAACACAAACAAACAGGAGAGCTAAATGCTGTACCTTCCTCTGCTCCTGCACCTTCATGGTCAGCCATTCTAGTAGAGGCTGACCTAGACTGATTAATGATTCCTGAAGGGATGTGGGGCAGCTCATCATCTCCCAGATCAGTTATCATGTCGCAGAGGTTTGTCCTGTTGACCCCTGTAAATTAATGTCAGCAGTAGAGGTTCATTTAATAGCTACCGCCTGACTTGCTGGCAGCCTTACTAAAGCAATTTACTAACAAAACAGGCTTTTAAGAAGGCCAAGTTATTAAATATCGTCTTATACACAATTTTCCAAAATACACTGAAAACATTTAAATATGTTCTATAGTTACTATTTTGTGGCTCTTTGTGGATACTGGATAGATCAGTGAATAAATAACACTGTATTTGAAACATACAGAGGTGGGAGAGAAAAAAGAAAAACTTGTATTACTCAACTTGGATTCTGTAAGTTCAGCCACAGAAAATGCTATTAAATCAATGGAAAAAGTTAGTATTTAAAGCTGATGTTTACTAGTCCATAAAACAAAACATGGGCCTTTCAACTTAAATCATTGTTAAAAAGTCAAAGAAACACATACAAAATGACTTTTATGAGGGTGCAACAAACAATTAACTTTCCCTGCTGTTTTCATGGATATTTCCCCACCATATTAGTATAAATATGTCATTCACAATTTAATCCAATTTGTTAAAAGTTGTTTCTTGGAATTGTTTACCTCAAATTTTCAGTTTTCCAAATTTCAAAACAGATTTATCCTTGAGCTCTTTAAAATTCTTGTAATGATAGAAAAAGTCAGCACTGTCATAGGCCATAAATTTAAAGAATAATTTCACCTAATGTCTAGATAATTTAGATAGAAACCACAAAACTGAAAAGCTTCAGCAGTTATGGTATACTCTATGAGTTACATAGGATGAAACTTAGTTTTAACAATGTCAAAAATTTAGAAAAAAAAAAAAAACATTTAAAATCGGCATAAGATAAAAAGAATTAAAAGAGATCCAGGGTGAAACATCAGGTTCTCCTATTCATTAGCATGACCGCTAAGCAACTAACTCAATTAGGCTGCTTTGTGATTGAAATCACTGGCAGGGATTTGTGTATTAGGGAATGTCATTTATCTATGTATCCCAAATAGAATGGGAGGCAACTGAAGGTCAGGATATAATGGAAATAAATGAAATTTTGTATATTATTTTATAGTAGTTCCTACCTAAAAATAATATAAAAGTCAATTTTTGAATGTGTGGTATATGATATTCAAAAGAATTATAGTGGAGAAACTGTGCCCTGAGCATTTTTTCCTTGCCAGTGAAGCAATCATACATTCTCTAAATAAATGAAAAAAAGAAACATAATCTTTCTCACACAAAACTCTTTATAACTATCTGACTTGTAATAACTACCGCTATTGATTTAGTTTCTGCAGTTAAAACTCTGTATCAAGGGCTGGAGAGATGGCTCAGCGGTTAAGAGTGCCGACTGCTCTTCTAAAGGTCGTGAGTTCAAATCCCAGCAACCACATGATGGCTCACAACCATCCAATATGCGATCTGATGCCCTCTTCTGGGGTGTCTGAAGACAGCTACAGTATATTTACATATAATAAATAAATCTTAGAAAAACAAAACTGCATCAAATATTAATAATTCTATAACATATCATAAAGAGGAAAAAAGTTATTTTTTTTACAAAGAATTTTCCTTTAAATTGTTCTTTAATCTTTTTCTCAACTTTGTTAATCAAGACTCTCATGGTTGTACTAGACTGTACCAGACTCATTTTTTAAGATCTTCATGCCCCATTTATTGTCTATCAAATTTGAATACTACCAGTTAAATTGGCTTCCAAATTATCACATTTATTCTCTTGCTTTCTTGTTCAGCAGTGCCAAGTACTTAGTACTTCGTGAATAAGGACTCCTAACATTGTCTACTTAACCTTCTACATGCTCCATGATGTGCAGTTTTCTATCCCATCCCTTACCTTGAACTGTAACACAAATTTCCTTAACTTTCCATACAGTGCAAATTATTCTGCTATGCATTCTGCTTTATTTGACTGAATCTGCCCTCTTACTCACTCACACTCTCTCACTTCCTCCCTCCCTCTTGCTCACTTACACGAAAGCACACATGAACGCACGCACACACACTCTTGGCCTATACAAATCCTATGTATTTCTCTAAGCAAATCTATTTCCTCAGAAAATATTTTATTGATTTTTTTTCTGCTATAAGAATTTATTATATGTCTGTGTGCCGTAGTAAATACTTATGTGTGGCTTAAGTAAATACTATAAATAATTTTGTTATGATAGCTTATAACAAACATAATAAAAATTCTAGCGCTTTATTTTGTTTTAGAAAATATGTAAAAATAAATTCCTAAGTAAGTAGACTTGGAAATACAGAAGAGAGCAGAGATGAATATTAAAGTTATTGCTTAAATTTAGGACTCAGAATTACATAATGTTATCTTTACATACTTACAGTGAAGCATTAGTCTTTAAGGAGCACAATGCCAAGTTTAGGAGAAGATAAAACTTCTCTGCTCTCATACTAGTTTCTCAAAGGCTGTCAAAAGATAAAGATTTCATAACCAGAGATCATAGTCTCTGCGGAGTTAGGTTTAGGACACACACTTGTAATTCTGGCACTCAAGAGGCTGAGGCAAAGTTTGAGATAGGCCTGGACTATCCAGCTAATTCCAGATCAGCCTGGACTATACAGTGAGGTTCTATTTAAAAACAGGTAACACAAATACAATAAAAATATTCCTTCAGTTCTTAAGTATTACAGGAATTTAAAAGAAATATTTTTCTGTACGTGTGGTGGCTTACACTTGTAGTCCTAGCACTCTGTAGATAGAACTAGAAAGAATGAGAGTTTCAAGCCAGCCTGAGCTATTAAAAAAAAAACAAAAAAAAACAAAACACACACACACACACACACACACACACACAAAACCTCTGCCTTAAAAGAGGGGAGTAACCCGGGCGTGGTGGTGCACGCCTTTAATCCCAGCACTCGGGAGGCAGAGGCAGGCAGATTTCTGAGTTCGAGGCCAGCCTGGTCTACAAAGTGAGTTCCAGGACAGCCAAGAAAAACCCTGTCTCGAAAAGCAAAAAAAAAAAAAAACAACCCAAAAACAAAAACAAAAGAGGGGAGTAGAGGGCAGTAGATTTC
The DNA here is from genome assembly GCA_902729485.2 of Mus minutoides. NCBI lineage: Eukaryota > Metazoa > Chordata > Mammalia > Rodentia > Muridae > Mus > Mus minutoides. The sequence continues at coordinate 66,044 of CACVCL010028901.1, read as the reverse complement.
TAACTTTTAAGAGAGAAACACTACTATGAACTATAAAACACAATACTTCTATCTCTTAACTGTGACTTTCAGATTTTACATAAATGTACAACTCCTCTAAATAGATTGTAGCATGAAAACTGACCACTGTTATCTATTATCTACATCCATTTACACACTCAAACTTTATCTTCCTTTACACAGCACTTATAGTACTTTCTCTAAATCTAAAATTAACATTTTTTCATTTCTTCTTTTTTTTTTTGGAGGGGGGGGTGTTTCAAGACAGGGTTTCTCTGTGTAGCCCTGGAACTCACTTTGTAGACCAGGCTGGCCTCAGAAATCCGCCTGCCTCTGCCTCCTGAGTGCTGGGATTAAAGGCGTGCGCCACCACGCCCAGCACATTTTTCATTTCTTAAATGTGGTCTTTGCTAATTGATATTTTCTTTAGCAAAACTAATGACTAGGAGGCAGTTTTTTCTTCTGATTACCACTATAATTACATTTTCACACTGTTAGAAATAATCTGTGTCTTGAAATCACACACACACACACACACACACACACACACACACATAAATGCATACAAAAAAAGCAAGAGAAAAAAGTGAAATTAATAAAGTATGCAAAACCTAAACTGCCAACATTTTGAACTTGGATTTTATCCCTGATATAAGTAGTGACTGTGTCTCAAGCTATTGTTGGGAGTCAGCTTCAAAATCTGACCTGAAAGTTCAGGAAATGAGGCTAACCTAAAAAAATAAAATAAAATAAAAAAGCAAGTTTCTTACAACATGGCAACTGTTGTTTTAAATAAATATGACACTATAATATTGAAGAAAAATAAGCAAAACTACAAAGTGAGTCTGTGGCTTTAAAAGGTGCTCTGTATTCTTGAGAGTACCTTTCTGACCTGAGATGAAAATAATTAAAAGAAAAGGGAAGGAGAAAGTAACCCAGCACAGGATTGGCTGGTCCATTTGAAAACTGTGACATTAGACATAGGAGGAGCAGAGGTAAAGCTAGTTAGACAGAGAAGGTGAAAAGAGACGAGTACTAACCTAAGATTAAAACAAACAAACAAACAAACAAACCACAAAACATTGGTTTGTTTACATTTTTAAGCCAGGATCTCAAGTAGTCTAAGGCTGGCCTTGAATTTCTGATCATCCTATCTCTGCCTGGTAAGTGCTGGAATTATAGGCACTTGTCACCAGAAAACAAATCATCCTTTGTATAATAATGTCCCTTTGCTATGAAACAGATTTGCCTTTCTCAATGTACTGATTGATATTACATTAGAAAATGTACAGTGATCAGGTAACATCAAGGAAGGAAATGGTAAGATCATGCTATATACTGAAATGGTAGGCAAGTTACTCTAGGGAACATTAAATGAATCTTTCTGTATTTTTGTATGTGAGTACACTATAGCTGTACAGATAGTTGTGAGGCTTCATCTGATTGAACTGAATTTAAGGACCTCTGCTCACTCTGGTCAACCCTGCTCACTCCAGTCGGCCCCGCTTGCTCAGTTCCTGCTTGCTTAGTCCCTGCTTGCTCTGGCCCAAAGATTTATTTATTATTATAATTATAAGTACACTGTAGCTGACTTCAGACACACCAGAAGAGGGCATCAGATCTCATTACAGATGGTTGTGAGCCACCATGTGGTTGCTGGGATTTGAACTCAGGACCTTTGGAAGAGCACTCAGTGTTCTTACCTGATCAGCCATCTCTCCAGCCCTAAATGATCTTTTTATCAAATATTATAAAACACTGCCCCCACCTTGCAAGACTTTTATGCAAATATTCTAATCTTTCCACTCAGTAAAATCTTTATTATACAAAGCCCCTACTAAATTTTCCAATTAAAGAGGCTGACCCTCTTCATTTCCTGTGCATAAATTCTTTGAAGACTAGTCAATCAAGTAAGACTTCAATCGGACCCCAGCTAATGGGAAAAAGACAGCCAACCACCTGTGCTGGAATAAGAACCAAATATAACTTTCTGTCTCAGTCTATTTTGAGTAAAGCTTTCATTGGGAATGGTAGTCTCTTTCTTTTCAATACCCTCAAGTTATTTCTAACATTAGTTAATAACATTAGTTAACTAGAAAACATGAGATTAACTAGAAAAAAATTAAAAGAAGTTGCTATGTTAAAAAACCAAGATTGCAAATATAAGTACAGTCTCAAAATGTGAATCCGTGAAATCCAGAAAGGATTTTGAAGAAAGAAAACAAATTTGAGGCAGGATCTCATAAGTGGGCCTGAAACTTCCTATCCACCATCTTGCCTGTCCTTGAAATTACAAACACTTACCACCACACTGCATCTATGTGGTACTATGGGCAGAATTCAAGACTGCATGGACGCGAGGGCAGGCATTCTACTATTTGAGCTACATTCCCAGCCCAGTATTATGTTCTTAAGTCAACACAAATTTTATGTGGCACAAAAGTAACAATCTGCTAAGAGTAAAGACAGTAATACAGTTTCATGTAATACAGTAATACAGTTTTTCATGTTCAAAGACAACAACAAAAAATGTTTAAAAGACCTTTAATTCGTCTTATATTCTAAATAAAAGGTTGCCAGTTTTTCTTGGGAAACAATCAAGTGTATAATGTTCCCAATGCTATGAACCATGTGCTATTTATAAGCATCATTAGTTTATATAGCTTTACTGAGCTAATTAATACATGGAGGAAAAAGTGGAGAATATCAAAAGCTAGAAAATTCTATGAAACTGAGATTTTGTTGTTTTGTTTCAAGACAAGATTTCTCTGTGCAGCCCTGGCCACCTTGGCACTTACTCTGTAGACCAGACAGTCAGGGAAGTCAGAGATCTGCCTGCTTGTGCCTTTCTCAGGCACTAAGACTAAAGGTGTAAGACAACACCACACGGATGAAACTGATATTTTAAAAATAAAAAAATATAATTCCAGCACTCAGGAGGCAGAGACAGGCGGATTTCTGAGTTCGAGGCCAGCCTGGTCTACAGAGTGAGTTCCAGGATAGCCAGGACTACACAGAGAAACCCTGTCTCGAAAAACCAATATATATATAATATTTTTCTCACTTTCCCTCCACTCTCAGATATACACCTTTAACCCTAGCTCTTTCCTCCAATGGCTTATTTGCTGTATTTTGTCACTGCAATAAAAAGCTGACCAACAAAAGTGTTTATATAGGTGTGTGTTTTAAAAAAAGATAATACTTGCAATATACAGGGTTTGGTGCTATTCAAGGTATTGGTATCTACTGGTGGTCTTGAAGCATCCTTTAGCTAGGACACTACCATTTTTCCCTAAATTACATCTACCACAACAAATTTAGTTAAAATTTTCATACTGAACTCTGAATTCACCAATTTTTAATTTATAAATAATTTCATGAAGGAAATGTGGAAAGTAAATAATTCCTAATCATTTCTTTAGAAACCTAATTCTTAAGTCCTCTCCTACACAGATATCTGCATAAATATTTAAAAATCAGAAACAATTTTAAAGTTTAACTAACAAAGACCAAGTTAAATGCACAGAAGTATTATAAGAGCACAAAAGTTTAGATTCTAGAAACTAAAAAGGTTAAGGGCTAAGGATGTAAGTGAGGCGTAAATCATCTGCATGTGTAAAACTTAAGATTCCATACTCAACATGGTCAAAAGCCAGAGGGTTTACTTTGGGTGGATGTAGAAGAACACATCTATAATCTTAGCACTAGATTGAGAAAGAGAGACAGAAGGAATCAATGGTAGCTTGGGCTACATTGAGGTCCTGTCTTAAAACAAGTAGACTCTCTTAAGAGATGCCTACAACACACACTATTGGGTATGTCCTAATTTATTTCTAAGTACCTCCCTTTCTCTTAATCTTCATGCTTAAATTAAACCTATGGTTAAAATACCTTTTGTAAAATCCCAACTCCATGTCTAGATAGATAGATAGATAGATAGACAGACAGACAGACAGACAGACATACGTGCAAACAACAACAACAAAATAAAAATTAAAACACATAAAATACAAAAAGCTTATATACAAAAGTATTTCAGAGTTTTAGGAAAATAGTATTACATGCAAATATTAAATGCAGTTAATTTCTAACCAGCATTAACAGTTAAACTTTATTTTAGTCCTTATATTCATAAACTTTAAATAAACAAAGTCTCACTAATATAGCTAGCTAGGCTGGTCTTCAACCTCCTATACAGCCCAGGCTGGCACTGAACTTGCCAGGGCTATACATATAAACCCTGTCTCAAACTGAACAAACGAAGAAAGCAACAAAACAAAACAAAAAATCTTGAGATTCTAGATCTATTTCTACTAACTCTCAAAAAGATCTAGGTCTATTCAGTGTATATAGAAGCAACATTAAAATGTTTAGCAGATTAGGTCGGTACACAGCATATAAAATATAACCTGAAGTTATTTTAAAATAAGTTATTTTCCTTCTCTCAATTTAGGGGGAGGGTGGTTTACTGTTGTTTGAAACAGTGTTTCTTTGTATAGCTCTGGCTGGCTGTTAGCTCTGTAGACCAGGCTGGCCTTGAACTCAAGAGATCCATCAGTCTTTGCCTCCTCTGAGATTAAAGGCATATGCCACCACTGCCCAGCTATTTTATTTCCTAAAAAGAATAAAATTTAAATCCTAAAATTCGAATGTGATTTTTATCTAAACTGAAGTCAACCATGCAGTAGTACTTTCATACTCAACATGCATGTATTATAGGTAAATGGTGTTAAAACTAACAGAGTTCCAGTCTAGCACATAATGTTTTAAAAAATAAGTAGTTAATAACAGTCTGGAACTTCTTTGTATTCCCACACAACCACACAACTAATACAAAGTTATACAACTGTCAGAGGTGGGGATTTAGCTCAGTGGTGAGGCACTTGCCTAGCAAGCATAAAGCTCTAGGTTCAGTCCCCAACACAGTGGAGAGGGAAGTGAGGAAAGCGAAGGGAAGGAAGGGGGGAAGGAGAGGACACTAATAGGTGAGATTCTCAAAACTCCAGTTAACTCCACAATAAGTTAAATGATTCAAAAACGGCATCATTGAAGAACACACTATTCCTGATATTCCTGCCATTTTATAAGCTAATGTATTTGTCACTAGAAACAGGAATAGGAAAGAATGTCTCTGTCTCAGTCTTTGTTTTGCACTATTGTCCTTGACTTGACACACTTGTTACTTTACTCTTTAGATTTTATTTGTTTGTTTGTTTGTTTGTTTGAGATAGGGTCTCATAGCAACCATGGCTAGCTTGGAGATCCTCAGGTTGAGAAGATTGGCCTTCAACTCACACAGACCTGACTGCCTCTGCTTTGCCTTGTGAGTGCCAGAATTAAAGATATGTGTCTCTCTGCCTGGGAAGATTTATTTTTGTGTGTATGGATGTTTTGCCGGTGTGTATTTGTGCAACATGAGAATGCAGTACCCATTGAAGCAATAAGGGACACCAGATCCTCTGGGATTGGAACTATGTAGCTATTGGAACTGTGCTAGCAACCATGTACATGTGGGAATTCAAGCCAGGTCCTCTTCAAGAGGAGCAAGTACTCTTAACTTGACACACTTTAAAAAAAAAAAAAAAAGTTGGCCTACAACTAAACAGCCAATAAAAATTTTTCAAACAAAATTTCAAGTCTCTTCATTAGTATCACCAGAATGAGAATTTTCCTTGGGTGCTCTCAAATATAACTCAAAATAGAAAGTTTCCTGTCTGAGAGGTTCTACAGTCATACTTTTGCAGATAGGAACAAGCATGCAGGCACCCAAAGAGAACCAATTATGGACTAAATAAGCCTTATGATCACCACTTGCAGCACCATCACCCCTACTAAGTGGTGTAGTCAAGTAAATATTACCCAGAAAAAAAAAATGTGGTTGCTAATTGTCCTTGGATTATGACCACCAGCAAAATCCTGGGAAAGGATTACCTAGCCCACTTACTTAAAGATTCTCAAACTAAGAAATTCTGGTAATAAGGAATGCCTTCAAGTAGAAAATAGAAGAATTTGTTCTTTCATTCCTTCTGAACAAACTTCTATTATTTTAAATTCCAAAGCCAATATTCCTTTAAATTTGATAAATCTTTTAAATTTTTGAAAATCTTTTCACCTTTACTTTACATATTTGAAGTGATTTTCTATTTGACCAATTACAGACCTTATATTTCAATTACACAACAGACAAAGTTTAAAGTTAGTTGCTCCCTTTATGACACAAAAGTAAATTGCATCAAAAAAAAAAAAAACCCTTTTGTTCAATATCAGCATAGGAAAATGGTAATAGTTGTAACTGCACTTACTCTTCACCCCTTTCTTCCCCTTTCGCTCCTTCTTGTACTGTTCCTTCAGTTTACTTATTAGCCCCTGGTCTACATCCCAAACCTCAGCAGTTGGGGAGAGGTCATCTTTATCTACATGCAGCATATTATTAAAAGAAAAGAAATCAGCAGTTGGCAATGCAAGCTGTTGGCAGTAAACTGTTAAAAGCTTTATATCATCATAATAAAGATATTATAATAGCATATACTCAAAACACTTTAAAGGTGCAGTCTCAAGTTTGGTATTCACAATGTAAATGTTCTTAAGTTCCTAAGCATTTAATATCATCAACAGGTAAACGAAACTTCATTTTTATATATGACAAATTTGAGTATTTCACAAATGGACTAACATTAAAAATATAATATTAAAAAATAGACCACTGCATCTTTATAAAAATGTTAATAAAAACTATTCAGCCAGCATCATATAAGCAAATGAATGAATTGCATGCAAATTAATAAAGTGCAAGCTGTAAAAGTCAGTGCCATTTCACTGATGAAATTAGTCATGCATCCCTGTCATAATAGTTCTGCATGCACAGGGTAATTAATTGTACTATGACAGAAAGGTATTCTAATCCAACATAATACATAATTTCCAAATACAAAGTCTCAGATTATTCACACAAAGCATTCAAAGAACACCACCTGTCTCCATCCCTTCATAACCATTCAACATTTCATTACCTTTTTCCAGTAAAAATAAAACAAATAAGCAAATTCATAGTCCACTGAAGTTTTGATTTGAGCTGATTTTTTTTTTCATGGTAAAACAGTGACAAGCACAGAGAAGTTAAAACACATACTGCTCTATACTGGTAGTATTTTTCTTGTGTGTTTTCAGCAATATTTAAGTAAACACTTATGCTGGGGAAGGCAGATAAACTCATAGTAAACTAGAGAACTCTTAAAACAAAATAGTATAAAAATAATCTTCTTAAACTTATTTTACTCATTAAGGATTTTCCTTCATTGAGTTTTAAGGCAACTTTATTATTATTAAATTTAATAGTTACACATGAACTGTTTTAGAGTCCTGTTAATAAATAAAAAAATCATATCCAAGCTCTTAGTTTTTGAATAAATTATACTAAATAGTTTTTAGTTTTAAATTCTGGGAGCTAAGCATATTCTGTTTTCTAAATCTCATAAGCGCCATAGGCCTCATTCAATCAGAGAGAGTAAGAGAAAGGCTTTCCTGCCTCTCTGGATTGATATGTAAGGCAAGCATAACAAGGTCTCATGTTTGAACAGAGAGAAAAAATTCAGAGTTCTTATTCTTTTATACAGTTGTTATACCTTTTCTCTATCATCATAGGTGGCTTGTATGTAAAAAGATGTTAATTTGCTAAATTCTGTTATTTGAAACTAAAGATTAGTATTCTCATAAGTTGTCAAATGTGTAAATGTAGCAGTTTTACTAAGTTTTAATGTACTCTAGTCATAAGGGTTCCTGCAACCTATGTTGTATCAGAAATCTTTTCCATTTACTGAATAATGCGACCCGAGTCATTTGAACTCATCTTCTGTTGGAGGACTGGGTCTCAGAACACAGCACCAGCTATCTTGGACTCATGATCCTCCTGTCTTGCTGTGAATTATGGGCTTGTACCTCAAGACCTCATATAGTCATCTTAATGAAACTAAAGATTAATGTTGTCAACTACTTACACTAAGACAAACTGACACATTTTAAAAGAAATGTTTTACAACCCACAGACTAAAAATAAATAAGTAAACCTTAGGCCTTAAGTGGCACAATACATAGGAAAGAAAACTAATTATAATGACCAATTTTCTAAAAGTCCTGCATAGCAAGAATGAAGCTGTGAATAGCTGTAAGTACAATAGCAAAAAATAGAGTGAAAGAGCAAAGGAAAAAAGTTATTACTTGCAAAATAACCTCAAATCTAGAAAACAAAGTAAACAAAGGAGGTGCAAAAAACAGGTGGATGCATATGTGCACAAAAACATCTCGGAACTTGCCTGGTAAGCAACAGATGATTTGATATTGCTTATAAGAAATAGGTAAGAGCAAAAGGGAAGAGGCAGGAATACCAAGAAATGAAGTTGAATCAATTATGGAAACCTTTTTTTTTTCCTTAAAAGAAAACACAAACATGTACAAAAAGGTGATTCCTAATAACTTGAAACCATAAAACAATAAAATTCTATTATGGTAATTCTATTACCAAAGCAGAATGCCTAGTATAAATTTATAACTACTTTCATGTCTTGAAAACAGAAATACTTTATCACTTGTCTGTAAATACCAATATTCTGGTATTAATTATATTTTGTGATCTTCATTAAGTCCAGAGATCATAATTTCAAAAAGATGAGGAAAATAAGTGAATTTTCTTTCTTTTTTTTTTTTTTTAAAAGATTTGCCTATGTGTTTTATGTATGGTGAGTGAGTATACTATCACTGTCTTCAGAGACACCAGAAGAGGGGATCAGATCCCATTACAAATAGCTCTGGGCTACCATGTGATTGCTGGGAATTAAACTGAGGACCTCTGGAAGAATGGCCAGTGATCTTAACCTAGTCCCTCAGTGAATATTCTTAAAATGTCACCTATCCCCATGAGAAAAAAGCAAACAACATGCCTGCTAATACTTGTAACTTTATGAAGAACATAAGCTGCTAAAATTAAACTATATTATCTAATTAACAGAGGCCAAGACTTCACAGCTTCCATTAAAAGCAATGGTTTCATATGATAACAAGATAGTAGAGTATGTTTAAGACTCTTGAATTAATGTGAATCTAAAAACCTTCCCATTTAAAAACCATTATAAATTTGAATAAGTGAATTAAATATGATAGTAGTAATTTTTACATGTATCCCCTTAGTCTCAGAAAAGAATGAACATTTAATAGCTGTTGAGTAAATTTCACAAACATTGCACAGAACATTTTTGCTTTTATATAGAAGCTGATTAGATCACTAAGCATAACACGCTTTAAAGTTTCAGTCTTGTTATTGAGACTTTCTTGGTTATTTCCACTTAAAAAGAAAAGGAAGATCAAGAGCTGTCATTCAAAAATCAAGTCCGATTTATAACTCCACAGCCAAAGTCTCTGAACAAAGTACTAATGACTTGCATATATGTCATCATTAAAAAAATAATTACATTTCATATCAATTTCTCAACTGTTTTTCCTTTGGTCTAAAAATTAAAATTGTAGCAACTTTAGTTAAAGAAAAAAGAAATGGTTGTATGCCAAGATTTAGCAGAACAGTTGTAGTACAAACTTTTAACTAATAAGTATATTATACATATACATATATATATATTTTTTTTCATATATTTAATGAGTATCTCTGTAATACTGTAGGTGATTTCTAATTTTATATCTGACATTTATTTATGGTCCCTAAAATGTATAATTTCTACTTTTACATAACAAATTTTCTGAAAAAAAATAGTATTTTTGAAGTTATAAGAATAATACACTCAGCCGGGCGTGGTGGCGCACGCCTTTAATCCCAGCACTCGGGAGGCAGGGGCAGACGGATTTCTGAGTTCGAGGATACAGAGAAACCCTGTCTCAAAAAGCCAAAAAAAAAAAAAAAAAAAAAAGAATAATACACTCAAAGATTTAATGGGCTAGATATAATCTTAACTTTTTTTTCTTTTACTGTTTCTCTTATAAATAAGTAATCTCTGAAAATATAGCATTTTAGGAAAGTTCAAATATATCCAAACCAGACAGTAAATGTTTATAATTTCAATTAATGTGCCCTTCTATTTCCACTTAAATTAAAAATGAGCTATAGGCTGGCCATGGTGGCACACGCCTTTAATCCAAGCACTCGGGAGGCAGAGGCAGGCAGATTTCTGAGTTCGAGGCCAGCCTGGTCTACAGAGTGAGTTCCAGGACAGCCAGAGGAACACAGAGAAACCCTGTCTCAAAAAACCAAAAATAAAATAAAATAAAATAAAAATGAGCTATAAATGAGAACACTAGTAAATAAATTAAAATCTTTTAAGCAATTTCTTTTTATACTAAGTCAATAAATATAGTATTTATAGGTTTGTCTCTCCTATTAACAATGTTCCATTTCAATACATAAATGAGGCTCTCTAAAAAAGATTTATTTTTATTTATATGTGTGTGCATGCATCCATGCATGCAGATCCCTGCAGAGGACAGAAGAGAGTGTAAGATCCCTGAAGATGGGAGTTACAGGTAGCTGTAAGCCCAACATGTGTTAGGAACCAAATGCTGGACCTCTGAAAGATAAATGCTATCCCCCTAATTCCAACATTAAAATAACAAACAAAAAACTCTAAAATGTGGTTTGTTTGTTTTCTGGTTTGCTGAGACAGAATTTCTCTCGGTGTACCCCTTGCTGTCCTGAAAATCCCAGGGAGACTTCAACTGAGTGCTGGGACTAAAGGCATGAACCACCAACACCCAATCCAAGTGTGTTTTTCTTAACACCATATATATGTATGTATGTGTGTGTGTATATATATATATACACATATATACACACACATACATACATATATATATTATAAAGTATATTAAACAAACCTCAGAAAAGCTCTATAAATACACTTGAGTTATACCACAACCAGAACTATTACCTTGAAACATTTTAACTACTGATAGACCTTTTCTCTCTTTTGATGATGGATGGCCTACTATTAGCTTTATATATCACTTTCAAAGTTTAGGCCCTAACATTCTTATAGAATACTATATGCATTAAGTGTAATATTCTCACTAAATCTTGCTCATTTTTAGGCTATGAGTCAGAATTAATAATTTTATTCCTACCCAGAACTTAAAACAGGTAACACCACCATATGGACATACAAGGAATTCTCTTAAAGTCTTGATTACCTAAAATTAAATGATGGGTATGAATAAAAATGAATGATTCTTGCTTTAAAAAGATCTGTTAGAGGGAAAAAATAAATTTGTAAATCAACAGACCACTTCAATTCAAGATCAACTTCAGAAGTCAAAAGCCACATACGAAAAATCTCAGTCATAAATACAATAAACTAGAACCAAATAGCTTGATATCAATACCACTTATTCTTGCTCTTAATTTACCTGCTACCATACACACAGAGCCCACACAGTGTTTAGTAATAAGGAGCTGAGAAGGCTACATTTCCCTCCACCCCAGACTTCTTTGTCCCCTTACCCCATTCTGTACCATCCCCTGAACTCCGTGCTTCACCAGCCCCTTCACCATCTTCTGCAGTCACTAAAAAGTCGAATTCTTTCAGTGCTTCCTCAGTATCAGGATCATCAGTTAAGTCAGCAGCTAAACCTTCATTACCTATCTGTAAAGAGAAGATGAGTCAATAATTAATACTTTTATTCTACATTTTAAAGAGGTCCTTTAGTATTTCCACCTAACAATACTTACAGATCTACTTTGAAATTATTCAGATCCACAATTGTCCTTTTTCCTATGATTGATAAGTCTCAAACTATGCTCTAGACATAGATAAACAGTTCAACATTGTTGTAGGAAGATCAACTGTAACATCTGACACAAGTGATGAGGGTGCTGGACAAGGCCAAAGTTTTACTCAAGAGTGTCCTTTATTTATAGTAGGTTCACAGATGATCCCTACTGAAGAATCATCTAAGTTATCCTGAATTGGCTGAAAACACTGAGAAATGTACATTAGCTCTATAAGTCACAGAAACACAGAATACCATCAATAAACTTATATTAGTTGTACAATAAATAATAAAAGCCACCTATGTCCCAGAACAAACAATGAAAATGAAAAAACTCAGGTTTCTGAAATGGCTCAGCAGGAAAAACAGCTGCCCAATGAGCTGAGTTTTATCCTAATAAACCAAATAAAGGTGGAAGCAGAAAACTGTGCACAAAGTTGTCCTTTGACTTCCACTTAAGTGCTGTAGCACATACACACACCTCCATACACAATATATAGCACAAAAGTAAAGCTCTATCCAACAGAGTGTATCATACTTGTGAAAAGCTAGAGAGAAAGGTTGAAACTGCTTTTGTAGACAGGAAGCTTTTGACAAACACTTGCTTTTTTTCTTTATTTCTACAAAATCTCCAAGTACTACAATTTACTCACTTTTTTTTCCTTTTTTTGATAGAAAGGATATAAAGAAGCCAGATGACTTCAAACTCATTATATAGGTGACAACATCCTTGAACTCTCTATGCTCCTACACTTACCTCTCATGAGCTGCACCACCACATGCAGTTTATGTGGTGTTGAGACTGAATGCAGGAATTTGTCCATACTAGTCAAATACTCTGACATACAACCTCCCTTACCATTAAAAAACAAAAAACTACACAAACACTCGAAATATTGAACATTACTACTTTGATGGTTAAATGGGGCACAGTGTACAAATGGTCCCCATCTACTGCTACAATACATCAAGTCTGATTCTTAGAGTATGAGGGAACATAATTTTTTATTAAGCCTTACCAAATAGCCAGAATGTTGGCACATACTGACAACCCATACATCAGACTCTCTCTCCTCCAAGGTGGGAGCAACTATACCATGGTTTCTGTTCATTTTTCTCCCATGTGATACTGTACATGAAAAGATAAACTTCAGTGTGAACCCAAATTGGGATATAGGATTAAGGAATGTGTACTGCCTGGTTTTGTGTGTCAACTTGACACAAGCTGGAGTTATCACTGAGAAAGGAGCCTCAGCTGAGCCTCCATGAGATTCAGCTGTAAGGCATTTTCTCAATTAGTGATCAAGGCGGAGGGCCTAGCCCATGGTGCCTTCCCTGGGCTGGTAGTCCAGGGTTCTATAAGGAAGCATGCTGAGCAAGGCAGTAAAGAACATCCCTCCATCAGTTCCTGCTTCCTGACCTGCTTGAGTTCCAGTCCTGACTTCCTTTGGTGATGAACAGCTGTATGGAAGTGTAAGCTGAATAAAACCCTTTGCCTCCCAACTTGCTTCTTGGTCATAATGTTTGTGCAGGAATAGAAACCCTGAATAAGACAGAGTGCTACTTTAATAAATAAATAAACAAATAAAGGCTTCAAGCCACTGGACAGATACTTTAAAAACAGACCTTCTCTCAGATCATTTAGTGAATAACACATGAAATTATAATTCCTGCCATATGTACATGAACAGAGGAGGAGCTGGCAGTTATTATAAACCTTTCAAGGACAACTAAAGTAATTACTGTTCAAATCACTGTGTGGAGGAATATCATAAACGTCCTACTTTGTGCTTATGGATCCGAAGTTTGTCTTTTCCTTCTGGGATGCCCTCAATCATGTCACTTTCTTCTTCATCACTGTCATCGGCATTTTCTAAGAAATTGAATGTCTCAAGAACATCACCAGGGGGCCTGTAGAAAGGAGAAAAGATGATTCCAACTATTTCACAGATTGACTCTGGTATTTCTTCCTGCTTCCTAATTCTTGTATACTTCTTGTTATCTAGTGATACTACAAATTGAACCCAGGATGTCACACATGCTAGACAAGTGTTAAATCAATAATCGAAATTCTGATCCTTCTAATTCCTAGTTTAAAACTACTTGAAGGTGGCATCTACAATTCAAACACAACCTAATTTTTTGTTGTTGTGAGACAAGATCTTACATAGTTCAGATTAGTCTCAACTCATTATGTTGATGAAAATAACTTTTAATTCCTGATCCTCCTTTTCCAGTAGGCTCCTGGTTCAAGACACCCTAATTATAATATATTGCCTAAAAACTTTTATTCTAGAGTGTCATTTTTGTTGTTGTTGTTTTGGGGTTTTTTTTGTTTTTTAATATTTTATGATTTTCTTCATTTACATCTCAAATGCTATCCTGAAAGTCCCCTATACAACACCCCCCCACCCTGCTCCCCTACCCACCCACTCCCACTTCTTGGCCCTGGCATTCCCCTGTACTGGGGCATATCAAGTTTGCAAGACCAAGGGGCCTCTCTTCCCAATGATGGCCAACTAGGTCATCTTTTGCTACATATGCAGTTAGAGACATGAGCTCTGGGGGTACTGATTAGTTCATATTGTTGTTCCACCTATAGGGTTGCAGACCCCTTGAGCTCATTGGATACTTTCTCTAGCTCCTCCATTGGGGGTCCTGTGTTCTATCCTATAGATGACTATGAGCATCCCCTTCTGTATTTGCCAGGCACTGGCATAGCCTCACAAGAGACAGCTCTATCAGGGTCCTTTCAGCAAAATCTTGCTGGCATATGCAATAGTGTCTGAGTTTGGTAGCTGATTATGGGATGGACCTCCTCTAGAGTATCTTTAAAGATTATGTGTGCTCTATAATTAAAATAGGGATTGTTCTAGCCGGGCGTGGTGGCGCACGCCTTTAATCCCAGCACTTGGGAGGCAGAGGCAGGCGGATTTCTGAGTTCGAGGCCAGCCTGGTCTACAAAGTGAGTTCCAGGACAGCCAGGACCAAGCAGAGAAACCCTGTCTCGAAAAAAAAAAAGAAAAAAAAAAAAGAAAAAAATAGGGATTGTTCTATGTTTAATAAGTTTCATCCAAAGCTTTTTGTCTACAACATTTTAGGTAAATGCTGTAAGAAAATAAAATCTGGGGACTAAAAATGGCTCAGCAGGTAAGACTATAGGTAAGAGATCTTACACCCACACCAGATGGCTTACAATGGTATGAAGCTTTAGCTCTAATGGATATAATGCCTTCTTTGAGCCTCTGCACACACTTACAATTTATATGTACATAATCTCCCATCATACACACACACACACACACACACACACACACACACACACACACAAACGCACCAGCATAATTAAAAGTAAGTCTTTAAAAAGAAAAATAATCTACTAAGATTAAATGATCAAACATGCTATTATTTCTGAAAAATATTTAAAAAGCAATTTAAAGCTGGGTGTGGTGGCGCACGCCTTTAATCCCAGCACTTTATTCTTGGGAGGCAGAGGCAGGCGGATTTCTGAGTTCGAGGCCAGCCAGGTCTACAGAGTGAGTTCCAGGACAGCCAGGGCTACACAGAGAAACCCTGTCTTGAAAAACCAAAATAAACTAAAAAAAAAAGAAAAAAAAAGAAAAAAAGAAAAAAACAAGGGCCGGGCGTGGTTGCGCATGCCTTTAATCCCAGCACTCGGGAGGCAGAGGCAGGTGGATTTCTGAGTTCGAGGCCAGCCTGGTCTAGAAAGTGAGTTCCAGGACAGCCAAGGCTATACAGAGAAACCCTGTCTCAAACTAATTAATTAATTAATTAATTAATTAATTAATTAAAAAAGAGCAATTTAAGATTTTTTTTTTATAATTACAACCACTTATACTTTAGCCTAAATATTGGAAGACTAAATAGTACAACACAAAAGCTAAATTTATTAAAACTGCCCATATTTAAAATTATAAAACATATATTACACAAGATATACCACTCTGGGGAGCAGAGGAAGTTCTGAGTAGATGTACATTGTTGACATGAGCAGGCCAGGCTTGGTGTGGTCATATACATGCCTTTCATCAACCCAGTGGTTGGGTGGCAGAAGCAGGAAGATCTGTGAGTTATAGGCCAGGGCCACCTAAATAACCTTGTCTCAAAAAAATAAAACAAAAAGGGGGAAAAAAAAAAAAAAAAAGACCTGAGTGATGTCAAAAGACTAACCGTCAGCCCCATGCGGTTGCAAGCCCTTTACAGGATGAGGTTCAGTGTAGTAGCAAACATTCCTCTGATCCAACTGTGAATGCTGACAGTTTGTGTAGAAATGCCCATAGTAGCTTTCTAACCCCCAAACCCAGAAATGAATGTCTTGAAGACTGCTCCCCAGTAGGGACTGCTCCTTACCAAGACTAACTAACCCCCCTGATTCAGCTGCACACCATAAACTCCCACTTTCTTGTTCAGTTTTAAATAATAAACACACTAAGCTTTCTGGGTGCTGTACTTCTCCATCAGAGAGTCCAGGAAGCCATCCTAGTTTTTCTGTGTATATGTGTCCAATGTCTGTAATGTATGTAGCAAAAAAGTATCTTTAATCTGTTAAAATGTTTTCAAGTGGGCTGGTGAGATGGCTCAGCTTCAAATCCCAGCAACCACATGGTTGCTTACAACCACCTGTAACAAGATCTGACGCCCTCCTCTGGTGCGTCTGAAGTCAGCTACAGCGTACTTATGAAGAATAATAAGAAATGAATCCTTGGACTGGAGAGACCAACTGGAGCAAGTGAGGCTGTCTGGCGAGCGGAGCCGAACGGGGACGGCCAAAGCAAGCAGGGACGGCCAGAGCTAGCAGGGCCGGAGCGAGTGGGGCCAAACGGGAACGGCCGGAACGAGCGGGGCCAACCGGAGCAAGCGGAGCTGATCAGAGCGAGCCAGGCGATCAGAGCGAGCCAGGCCGGCTGGAACGAGCAGGGACCGTACGGGGGCGGCCGGAAGCAAGTGGGGCTGGCCGGAGCGAGCAGAGACGGCGGGAGCTAGCGGGGTTGACCGGAACAAGGAAAAAATAAATTAAAAAAAAAAATGTTTTCAAGTATTTCAAAACTACTAGGGTAACAGCTAATAACAATAATCTATTTTACTAAGTCTATATATAAAAAAGTGGCTTTGATAGATTCATTTAATATCTAACAATAAATGCAACTACAGAAAACATAGCAAAAATGAAACTCCCAATGAAAAGTCACTGTTGTACCGCTGATTTTGATTTCCATAAGTTAAGTGATGTTAATCAACAAATCATACCTTTTCATTTCTTGTCCTTTTTGCTTAGGAGATTCACCACCATTCAAGATCTGTTCTAAATTCTTTGCTTCTACGGATCCATTTGGCTCTGAATTAGACAGTCCAAGTAATGACCTTACCCGTTGAGATCGTACATCTAATATTGTATCTGTGTATCCTACTTCCTGAAGATACCTATCAAGAAAAAAATTAAACACTAGAATTCAACATATTGTCAACATCTGCCACCTTCAAATCATATTAAAAATTGAAGAAAAAAAAAGCCCAAATCACACAAATTACTTTTTCTTTGTCTCAATAGCTTCATTATAGCCTAATTCCAGGTCTAAGAGAACGATGTCAATTTTAAGTTCCAGGATATCCTATACCCTCCTCTGACTTATGTAGGCAGTCAGCATATATGTGGTACACATGTATACATCTAGTCAAAACTTATATACATAAAACAATCTTTTTAAAAATTGAATTAAGGCAGGACCTTTGATCAGGATATAGAGGCCAGCCTAATCTATAGGCGTTTCAGGATAGCCAGAGAGAGAGAGAGCGAGAGAGAGAGAGAGAGAGAGAGAGAGAGAGAGAGAGAGATGGAGGGAGGAGGGGAAGGGGAGGGAGGGGGAGGGGGAGGGGGAAGAGAATATGACTAACTACCATTGATTAAGAGCCAATTATCACAATCCCTAAAAAAGCCTCAGTGTTAAAACGTTTGAGATACATAAACACAGGTGACATGCCTTTATATAGACACACATTAGTATCTATTTAAAGAATAGATATGTAAATTTATACACATATATGTAAGCACAAATACACAATTTTCACATGTTCAAGATTATGTGAGAGAATAAGTTCTCAGCCAAGGATTGATAAATGGACTAATCCCCCTTCAAGGATCTCAGATTCCAGACCATTCCTCCAAAGGTCTCTCATCTAAATCAAGTACTTAACAGGCAATGACTTTAATTTCAACAGGGGTATCAGTAGGATACAAGTAGCAAAATTTCTGACTATAAAAAAAAGAACCTGGGCTGGAGAGATAGCTCAGGGGTTAAGAGCACTGACTGCTCTTCCAGAGGTCCTGAGTTCAATTTTCAGCAACCACATGGTGGCTTACAACCGTGGCTAGGATGGTTGTAATTGGATAGGATACCCTCTTCTGGGGTGTCTGAAGACAGCAACATTGTACTCATATAAATTAAATAAATCATGCCGGACGTGGTGGCGCACGCCTTTAATCCCAGCACTTGGGAGGCAGAGGCAGGAGGATTTCTGAGTTCGAGGCCAGCCTGGTCTACAAAGTGAGTTCCAGGACAGCCAGGGCTATACAGAGAAACCCTGTCTCGAAAAACAAGAAAGAAAGAAAGAAAGAAAGAAAGAAAGAAAGGAAGGAAGGAAGGAAGGAAGGAAGGAAGGAAGGAAGGAAGGAAGGAAGGAAGGAAAGAAAGAAAGAAAGAAAGAAAGAGAAGGGAAGGGGCAGAGTGGGGCAAGGAGAGGGGAGAGGGGAGAGGGGATGAAAAAATAGAAGTCAATGTTATCTTTGACTCTCAATGTTATCTCTCCCTCTCCCCCTCCCCCTCCCCCCTCAGCCTAGCCTAATAACCAATAATCCCTGTGACCCAAAAGGTGAAAGGAAATGCTGAAAGCTGTCCCTGATCTCCAAAAGCAGCTATGGCACATGCCTGTGCCCATGCCTACATACATACAAATGGATCTTTTAAAGGCATTATGAAAACCATACAGTAGAGTGAAGCATGTTTTTACTTATACTCAATATAAGCACTTTTGTAACTTTTTAAAGTTGAAATCATTACTCACTGTCTTAATAGCTGTCTGCCTTGCTTCCATGTTAGCTGGCTATTCTGGGGTGCTGGAGGAGCCTCCACATCTTTGGTTTCCTCTGAAAATTAAAGAGGGGAAGTTTCGCATACATTATTTCAACTTATTGTTAGTGTTCAGGGTTTTTTTTTTTTTTCAAAAATAAATTTACACATGAAAATATTTTATGTAAGACGGGAAAAAAGTTAACAATTTACTACAGATCACTTCTTCTTTAACTGTTAGGTCAGTAACTCAGGTGCTCTACCGGCTTTAAAAATCAAAAGACCACCGGGCATGGTGGCGCATGCCTTTAATCCCAGCACTCGGGAGGCGGATTTCTGAGTTCGAGGCCAACCTGGTCTACAAAGTGAGTTCCAGGACAGCCAGGGCTACACAGAGAAACCCTGTCTCAAAAAACAAAAACAAAAACAAAAAACAAACAAACAAAAAAAATCAAAAGGCCTCAGATGTGCTTTAGCAAGATTAAAAAACTAAAAGTCTTAGACTTGAAAACAGAATTCTGCTGCGTCAAATACATCTAAGATTAAAAAAAGTATCACTTATATTATTCAAAATCACCAGATACTGAGGACACACACACACACACACACTCTCACACACTCACACACACACACAGACTTTATTTTGAATTCATATCAGTAGACATTAAAGTCTCTACCACACTTTATTTTTTAGAACAAAGATGAAATGATTCAGCTAGGAAACCAGGCTGCTTAGTAGTGTCTAACATAGATCACTGTGGTGGGCACACAGGTGGTGGATAGAGCCTTTGCTTAGGCCCTAGGGCAGTAGTTTGCAGGCAGCCAAGCAGCCTCTTACTTGACATGCAGACCTGCTGGGCCTCAGTTTCCAGTAAGCCCAGCATATTGTCAAAGCCTCCAGGAAGAGTCCTAAACAGGTCCACAAGTATAAACACTTACTTAAGGTGAATGACAAAGCCATTGGTAACTCATTCTACTTACTTGTAGTCAAAGGCTGTCCGTTTAAAGAGCCTAGATGAGGAACTTAGAACCAAAGTCAGAGACAGACTTTTGGCAGACATCCAAAAGTGAATACTTGCCTCCTCACTCCACTGATCCCTTATAATTATACCTTAGAAATAACTACCTTTTATACACACAAAGCCAGAAAATTGGGTTTACTACTTTGGAGCTTTTTTGTCTGCTTATTCAGACAGTCTTATTTATGGATTTAGGCTGGCATCAAATTGCTCCTCCTATTTCAGCCTCCTAAGTGCTGGGATTAAAGGGATGCGTCACAATATTCAACTCAGCATTATATAACAGTATATACAACAGGTAAAGAACCACATTTTAGTCTCTGATAATAAAGTGTTTGCATTGACAAAAGAGGAAAAAGGAAGAAAGAATCCACAGGCTTAAATATAGCAACATGCTTACCATGTACCAAACCCTAAGTCCTAAGTCCAATCCTCATTATTGAATTAACATGTTTAGTAAGCAGTATAAGTTCAGATAAATTAAGTTTTCAAAAATTAACCCTATAGAAAAAACGAAGAACTATTGTGGGCACTATTATCACCACACAGATTCACAGTATCAAAATAAATGTATTATGAAGAGACACACTTGAAAAATCGTTCCCTCACAGCCCATACTGAGATCATTAAGATGAACTCTCAGCTATTAGGTTCCCAGACTCCTGGAGTCACTTAGTACCTATGGTACTATTATCTTTTGTAGCCATTACTTCCTAACCATAACAATCTCATTTTCTTCTTATTCTTTCTTCAAACACTAGTTATTTTCTAATTTCTAGAATTACTTAATTCTGATAGTCTCTTATTTTTCATTTTATAGCATTTAAAATTAACAACTGGAGCAAAAAACATTTTAAAAAAATATGACTACTCAAAGCCCAATCACCAAAAGTTAACAACTATTAGTAGTTAAGTTTCTCACTCTCAACTTCAACAATACGAGCCAATGTATATACTTTATTATATTCCAGAAAATACATTAACACTTAAATCACAGAGTTAGGGGTATATTACAATGATAGAACACTTAACATAGAATTCAGAAGCTTATGTTTCATCCCTACCACTACTACAAAATAAAAGCATAATATTTTACACAACATATATATTTAATTAGCCCTTTATGCTGAAATGAGTTTTTATTATTTCACTATGACAGTTAAAAATTCTGAAGTATATTATAGCAATATGATTTAATGGATTTTTGAATAAAAAATATATATATACACATATATATACATATATATGCGTGTGTGTGTATATTCTGTCTTAAAAGCTTAATATATATACACACACATACACACACAAACATGGACATTCATATATATATACATATATATGTATACACACATATATATATAACATATATATGCAATTCTTATATAAGCTGCAGTGATCAAATCTTTACATTTCTTTTTTTTTTAGATTTATTTTATTTATTATATGCAAGTACACTGTAGCTGTCTTCAGACACTCCAGAAGAGGGCACCAGATCGGATGGCTGTGAGCCACCATGTGGATGCCAGGATTTGAACTTATCACCTTCGGAAGAGCAGTCAGGTGCTCTTACCCACTGAGCCATCTCACCAGCCCAAATGTTTACATTTCAAGTAGTGGAATTATCAAGTTACTGGGTATTTATGCTGTGTTCCCTTTATAGATACAAGGGCACCTTAGGGCCTCAGCTTTATTTACTGCCCCACCATCAACATACACAAATTCTGCTAACTCTAAAGCCTCATCAACATTTGACATTCCTTCTCTGGCATTCTCATAAATGCTAAACTATATTTCACTGATGTCTTTGCCTATACTTCTTGAATAATAATGTATCACATCTACTTTTTTTTTCTTTTTGTTCGTTTTTTCAGACATGATCTCTCTATGTAGACTTTGCTGTCCTGGAGTTCCAATTATGTACACCAGGCTGATCTTGAACTCAGAGATCTGCCTGTCTCTGCCTCCTGAGTGCTGGGATTAAAGGTGTGTGCCATATCCACATTTTTTATTTTAAGATTTATTTATTATATGTGAGTACACTGTAGCTGTCTTCAGACACTCCAGAAGAGGGCATCAGATTTCATTATGTATGGTTGTGAGCTACCATGTGGTTGCTGGAATTTGAACTCAGGACCTTCAGAAGAGCAGTTGGTGCTCTTAACCACTGAGCCATTTCACCAGCCCCCATATCCACTTTTCTATTTCCTAAACTTGTAAAAGTTAAATCATTTACATGCTTGAATAAAATTGCTTTCAGGTTTAGGAAATATGCAAAATGATGAGGTATAAACATCTCCAATTTCTGTTAAATCATATTTTCTTTTTTATATTGATTTGAAGGAGTTTATAAAGCCAATTGTTTCATTTAATATTTATCTACAAATATACTTTGATACAAATAATTTTCTACTTAGCATGGTATATATTTGCTTACTTCATTTTTGTTTTCTATCCAATATTCTGAATAGTATTCTGAATAGTATCAGTAAAAACATTTTACTTATGCATATCATAGAAAAAAGATACTTGTCTGGGTAAAATTTTATTTCTTTTATTATTATTATTATTATTACTTTCTCTTTTTTTTTGGTTTTTTGAGACAGGGTTTTTCTGTGTAGCCCTGGCTGTCCTGGAACTCACTCTGGAGACCAGGCTGGCCTCGAACTTAGAAATCCGCCACCTCTGCCTCCCGAGTGCTGGGATTAAAGGGGTGTGCCACCATTGCCCGGCCAATTTTAATTATTGGTAGGAGCAAATTACTTGCTAACAATCTTGCTTTATACAAACTAGTACAATAAAATAAGCTAAGATAAGCACAAGCTCTACTCCAGGAGCAACAACCAAAACAACTCTAACTCTGTTCATTTTCTGAAAAAGCTATACTGGACAAGAAAATAAGTGAAGAAAATCTTTAAATCCATTTTTTCCTGCATATGTTTTGAGCCTCATTTACTACAGTAGTCTTATTGTAATTAAATGTAGTAAATATATACAAAAATATTTCCACTTGTCCTTTTTTCTAAGACTTATTCTTAGTTTTTTTTGTTTGTTTGTTTTGGTTTGTTTTGGTTTTGGTTTGGTTTTGGTTTTTCGAGACAGGGTTTCTCTGTATAGCCCTGGCTGTCCTGGAACTCAATCTGTAGACCAGGCTGGCCTCGAACTCAGAAATCCACCTGCCTCTGCCTCCTTATTCTTAAGTTTTTTAGCAAAGGGTTTTTCTGTTGTTTCTTTTTTGTTTTTTGAGCCAGGGTTTCTATGTGGTAAGTCTGGCTGTCCTGGAGCTCTTGTAGCAGGCTGGCTTGAACTCACAGAGATCTGCACATGCCCAGCAGGAAAGGGTTTTTTGAGACAGGGACATAGTTGCTAAAAATGACCTTGGGCTCCTGATCCTCTGACCTGTCTAGCCTGAGATGATGAGAATCATAGACAAACACTGCTACTCCCAGTTCTTACTCTCACTCCTCTATGGAGGAGAATATGATACTATCTCTAGAATCAGAAGGAGCCTTTAGAACCACTCAAGAACCATGAACGGCATGTAAATCTCAGTTTGAAACAACAACAACAAAAAAAGGTTCTGCTGCTAAAATCCAAAGCAGGGAAGGCCAAAAAATAAACAATTCAGGTGGTATTTATGGTCTGCTTCTCAGTACTTATTATTAAACCAAAGTCTAACCAGTATTTTTTAAAATTTACTATTAATATCAACACCTATGTAAGTTTTACAATTTTACTATACACTTTGAAAAACCTTAAGAAAACAAAATTTTCAGCCGGGCGTGGTGGTGCACGCCTTTAATCGCAGCACTCGGGAGGCAGAGGCAGGCGGATTTCTGAGTTCGAGGCCAGCCTGGTCTACAAAGTGAGTTCCAGGACAGCCAGGGCACACAGAGAAACCCTGTCTCGAAAAAACAAAACAAAACAAAACAAAAAAAAGAAAACAAAATTTTCATATTAAAATTTTTAAAAAATGGTTGCTTTAGGAGCAAGCTACTAATAACATCATAGGCTTCTGTAGTGGCTATCTCTGGTTGTCAACTTGACTATATTTGCAATGAACTACAATCCAGAATTGGAAGGCTCACCAGTGACCCTAACCTGGAGGCTTGGATATAGAAGTCTCTGATCTGGATCTTGGCATGGAGGTCTTGATAGCATACCGGCTATGGAGGTGTGATGGCACACACCTTTAATCTGGGTTACACCTTCTGCTGGAGACTATATAAGGACACTGGAAGAAGGGAGACTGGCACTCACTCCTTCGCCTGTTCACCGTGTGGGACTGAGTAATTGCTAGATCCTTGGACTTCCATTTCACAGCTACTACTGAACCATTATTGGGAATTGGACTGCAGACTGTAAGTCATCAATAAATTCCTTTACTCCTTAAGTTCTGTGACTCTAGAGAACCCTAACTAATACAGCTTCTATTCGACTCCATCAAAAACGTCTGTAAAATTGGGCATTCTCATCTGTATCTGTAATTCCAGCACTATGAAGGTAGACACAGGACAGTCAGATGTTCAAGTTTATCCATTGATATCTATGGAGTTGAAGGAATCCTAGGATACACAAATCCCTGCTTTAAAATAAGAAGGAAATGGGATAACCATGATCCAGATACTTAAGAAATAGACAATTGCTAGTATGATTCCTGAATCTGCTTATGTTAAAATATTCTTCATTCATTTAGATTCTATTCAGTTATATGGACACCTAAACATATCTTTTTCCTATATCCAGTCTATTCCAGGGTACACATTTATGAACTATTATTCTCATATTTACTACTTAATATAGAAGAAAGCTAACTGGGGATAATTTTCCTACTCTAAACTTTATATGGCTGCTATAAAATCCAATCTAGCTAACTTTCCAGTATCTTAGAACTACAGTGAGGTACTTAGAACTTCTCCAGATAAACCTTTTTAAGTATTAAAAATATAGCTTAAGCTGTGCTTGTTGCCACATCAAACGACCTGAGCCAAATTTACCCAAAACCCACATGAGAGAAGTTCAGATGTAATTCCCAAGTGGTCCTGACTGCCCTCCCCCCACACACACACACAAAATACATACATAAATAAAAAAACCCTGGAGTGGGAACAGCAACTTCTTATGTAGCCCTGGCTGGCCTAGAGCTCACTGTGCAGAACAAGCTGGTCCTGAACTCTTCCTGCTTCTGCCTTCTGAGTTCATGGCATGTACCACTATACCCAGCGAAATATAAATAGATAGATAGATAGATAGATAGATAGATAGATAGATAGATAGATAGATAGGCAAGCATATACACATACAATGAGGGATAAAAATTGTTTACAGATAAAAAAATATAGTTACTTTACAATGCTTTGATTTTAATTACTAGCAAAAAGATATCCATAATTTTATATAGGTTTTACTTTGGAGAAAATAGGATTGGAGAGATGGTTCATGGGTTAATAAGATTCTATACTGCTCTTCCAGAGGATCCAAAGTCAGTTCCCAGAATCAACATTGGGTATCTCACAACTCTCTGTAACATCACCTCCAGGAAATTTAATGCCCTCTTCTATACTCTGTGGACAGCAGCACTCATGTGCACATACATGAATACTCATGTACACACATATACACATTTTAAAATAATAAAAATATACTATTAACATTTTTTCATAAAATTTTACAGTTTATTATAATCATTCATCTGATGCTATAAAATCAAAATCAGGATAAAGCATACATGCCTGTTACATAAAGATGAATTGTTTTAAAAGAATAAAGTTTACCTGATTCAAAGGTGGGCATTTTCAAATCACCTTGGTTCAGTTCTGTGCCATATTTTAATTTGTGATACTTTGCCCTGAAAATTTAACAATTGGCAAAAAATAATTATTTGTTTATAACTGAGTACTGTTATGCGTTACTCTAATAACAAAGCAATGTGTCCATTTTATACTTTTTTTTTTGCTAAAAACACTGAAAATGTATAGAAATGTAGATAAAGTATACAAAAGAAAATTACCCAGGTAACAAATACAGGTATGTAAAAAGATAAATTTCTACTTTGTTTAGAGAGAAAAAAATCTGAAATATATGGGAAAATATATTATTTCTCCTCATTTTTTTATTTCTTTTCTCATACACTAAATAAAATGTGAAAAAGCTTTCAATAAGGTGTACAATGATGTAAATGGGAATAGCACTGTTCTGCTCTAGTCACATTAACAAATGAGATACACGTACCTTTCTTGTTTTAATGCATACTCTAACATCTTTATTCTTCTCACTAAATCCTTCTTCAAATTCTCTTGACCTTTCCTTTCTCCTTGTAAAAATGCAATCCGTGCCTAAAAACATTAAGACACATTTATTTCATTTTTCCTTAACCAACCAACCAGCTAATGAAAATAGGAAAAATAATAAATGTAAAATGCAGCATTTTTATGCATGACCTCAAGACAAAACTCATAAAAACAGTCAAACTTTCCACCAGATAACATAATGTCTTTGAAAATAAAAATAACCATACAGAGGACATTTCCTTACGATTCTTTAGAGCCTCTAATAGGATTAATGCTTAATCTTTATATAACCCTGGAAGAAATTCTGAGTAAAAATTAGCAGCCGGGTATGGTGGTGCATGCCTTTAATCCCAGCACTTGGAAGGCAGAGGCAGGCGGATTTCTGAGTTCGAGGCCAGCCTGGTCTACAAAGTGAGTTCCAGGACAGCCAGGGCTATCCAGAGAAATCCTGTCTCGAAAATAAAAAAATAAAAAAGAAAAGAAAAGAAATTAGCATAATTAAAAAATCTGATGGTGGTAGGAATACAGAATAGCCATAGAGAAAGAGGGTTAAAGAGAAAATTTCTTTATACAAGGTGGACAGAAAGCTAACATCCACTTGATTCTGTCCCCCCCCCCCCAAGTTAATTAGAAATTTGAGATCTAAGCCCGGCATGGTGGTGCACGCCTTTAATCCCAGCACTTGGGAGGCAGAGGCAGGTGAATTTCTGAGTTCGAGGCCAGCCTGGTCTACAGAGTGAGTTCCAGGACAGCCAAGGCTACACAGAGAAACCCTGTCTCGGAAAAAAAAAAAAAGAAATTTGAGATCTGAAAATAAGACTGAACTAAGGCTGGGGTTTTACCCATACTCTGGTGAGTGATCAGTAGTTTAAAATTGAACAAATAATACTAAAAACAAATGGATCATGGAGTTTAAGGTAGAGCTAAGGACAACAAATAAAGCAGCCACAAGGAGAGAAGATAAAGAAAAAAGTGAAATGACTAAGGGCCTAAACATCAAAGTATATTATTTATATATTTAAATTAGCATAATATTTATAAAAACTAAAATCATATTCACAAACAAGTTTTCAGAAACTTTAAAGTACAGAAACATCTCTTAGCACCTTTTCGGAAATAATTAAAATTTGCTTTTGAGACAGGGTCTTAGACACCAGACTTCACTCACTCTACCTCCTGAGTGCAAGGATTGCAGGCCTACACCACCACCTTACCCAGCCAAAAATATTCTATTATACATTTCCTACCATCCCATTCCAAATGTGTTTCAATTCTTGAAATAATTTCAGAGTATTACAAATAGTTCAACTACCACTCGTTTTATGCTGTCATTTCCTTTTGTTACCACTTCCTACTATTAAATATAATAATAATAAAAAGAGGTTTCTTCTTTAAAAAAATTTCAAAGGCATAATGGTGAATGCCTTTAATCCCAGAATTTGGGAAGTAGAAGCAGGCAGGTATCTGTGAATTCAAGGCTAGCCTGATCTACATCTAAAGCTCTAGGACAGCCAGAGTTGTATTGTGAGGCCCTGTTTTGTCTGCATGTATGTCTGTGCACCATGTGTATACATTGTGTTAGTTATGAGCTGAACCCCAGTCCTCTAGAAGAACAACTGGTGGTGCTTCTAACCACTCAGCCATTACTCTAGCCTTTCCTTGTCTTTTTCTAGTGCATTATGAGGATTGAATGCGGGTCCTAAGTTTAGCAAGACAAGCACCTTGCAAACTGAGCTACCTCCCCAAGCCTGTAACTTTTTCTTAATTGCTTTATGTCTTCTTGATGACTTTGAGCTGGTAGTGTAGTCAACTATTTACTAGTTTTAATCCAACTGAAAGTGTAAAGGTTACATTGGACCAAATAATTAACAGATTTAGCACTTTGTAAAGTATAAAGGACTTCCAGTTACTTAAAGGTCATAATTTACCACTAGCAGCACTCACCTCTGCAAACACTTAATTGTAAACTCAAAAAACAAATTTACAAGTCAGAGGTGGTAGCCCCATACCTGTAATCCTAGCACTAAGGAAACAAAGCAGGAGAATTAAGAATTTGAAGTCACTCTGAGCTATAGTGAAATTGTATGAAAAAAATGACTAAAACAATATGATAGCATCAAAACCAAAAGATAACTATTAGTAAACATGTAGGAGATTCTTACAGTTTAGTAATGGCACCAAAAGAGAAAATAAATGGACTAACAAACCCACCATGCTAAAACCATCAATATTCACCCAAATTAACCAAGAGATTTAATCTCAATCAATCTCCAAATGTATGTCGGCATATCTGTATGTAAAAAGAGATGGCTCAGTGGTTAAGAGTGTATGCGACTTTTGCAGAGGGCCAGTTTGGTCTCAGTACCCATTTGTGGTGTTGGTAGTGAAGCAGAAGAGATAAAAATCTTACAACTTCCTTTTAATTCCAGCTCCAGAAAAACAGACAGACAAACAGACACACACAGACACACACACACACACACACACACACAATAAACCTTTAAAGAAATAAAATAAAATTTACAAAGGATTTTAGTTGCCAGAACAGCTCTGGCCACTGGGAAGGAAAAAAGATGCTAAATGTCTTGGTTGGGTTTTTAATCCTTGACAAAAGCTAGAGATATTTGAGTACTTGTGAAGTTGAACTTCAACTGAGTAAATGCCTCCATCAGACTGCCTATAGGCAAGGTAGTAGGGCATTTTCTTCATAACGGTTAATGTGGGAGGACCCAGCCCACTGTGATTGGTGCCACCCCTGGCAGGTGGTCCTAGGGTGTTCCAGACAGCAAACTGAGGAAGGGGTGGGAGGTAAGCCAGTAAGTAATCAACATTCCTCCATGGCTTTTGTTTCAGTGCTTTTCTTCAGGCTCCTGCCCTGACTTACCTCAATGATAGAGCATGACCCAGAGATTTGTTAGATGAAAACAAACAAAAAACCCTTTCCTCCCCAAGTTGCTTTTTATCATAGTGTTTCATCCCAGCAACAGAAACTCTAAGGCAGAAATTGGTACTGGCAGTGAGGTACTGCTGGGACAGACCAGACTCAAGTTTTTAGGAAGGTTGTGGAAAGTCTTTGGGCTAGAAAATTGAGTAATCAGAGCTTAATAATTAGTAAACTATTGTGGGTATGTAAAAGAAAATGCAAAAGAAAGAAAAAAGAAAGAGAGAGAGAGAGAGAGAGAGAGAGAGAGAGAGAGAGAGAAAAGCCGGGCATGGTGGCACACGCCTTTAATCCCAGCACTCGGGAGGCAGAGGCAGGCGGATTTCTGAGTTCGAGGCCAGCCTGGTCTACAAAGTGAGTTCCAGGACAGCCAGGGCTAGACAGAGAAACCCTGTCTCGAAAAACCAAAAAAAAAAAAAAAAAAAAAAAAAAGTATAGAGATGGTTAAAAGTATCCTACTGCTCTTCAAGAGGACCTAAGTTCAATTCCCAGTTCCCCTGAGAGGCAGGTCACAATAGCCCATAACTCCAGGGGGATTAAAATCTCTGGGCTCTGCAAACACCTGCACTCACATATACACAACCAGACACTGTCACACACATACACACAACTAGACACGGTCACACACATATACAAAATAAATCTTTTTTTTTTTTTTTTTTTTTTTTTTTTAAGATTTATTTATTATATGTAAGTACACTGTAGCTGTCTTCAGACACTCCAGAAGAGGGCGCCAGATCTCGTTATGGATGGTTGTGAGCCACCATGTGGATGCTGGGATTTGAACTTATCACCTTCGGAAGAGCAGTCGGGTGCTCTTACCTGCTGAGCCATCTCACCAGCCCCAAAATAAATCTTTTGTGGGCAGTGGTGGCACAGCCTTTAATCCCAAGGCAGAGGCTCAGGGAGTTCCAGGACTGCTAGGGCTACACAGAGAAACAAAAACAAAACAAAAACAGGGGTGGGACCAGCATCACTGAGGCAAAATCTTCTGGGAAATGTTTCCTTAGACCAGCAAAAAGAAGTTAGAGTTCAGAGAGGGCCAAGGCTATATTTCATACTAATGGCATAGAATGAGACAAAAGCATTTGATCCCCCTGAACAAGCTAGCTGTGGATTCAGTTCAAAGACCCTGCCTCAACGAAATCAGGTGGAGAATCACTAAGAAAAACTCCCAAGTTCAACCTCAGGCCTCTATGTGAGTAAGCATGCATATGCATGTACATAAGCATATGTGACTTAGGCACCCATATACACATGTTAACACACACACAAAGTAATTTTTTTTAAGATTTATTTTATTTATTATATATATATATGTAAGTACACTGTAGCTGTCTTCAGACACTCCAGAAGAGGGCGCCAGATCTCGTTACGGATGGTTGTGAGCCACCATGTGGATGCTGGGATTTGAACTTATCACCTTCGGAAGAGCAGTCCGGTGCTCTTACCCGCTGAGCCATCTCACCAGCCCAAAGTAATTTTTTTTTAAGATTCATATATTTATGTATAAGTACACTGTTGCTCCCTTCAGACACATCTGAAGAGGGCAGTGGATCCTATTACAAATGGTTGTGAGCTACCATGCGGTTGCTGGGAATTGAATTCAGGACCTCTGGAAGAGCAATCAGCATTCTTAACTGCTGAGCCACCTCTCCAGCCCACAGAGTACTTTTTTTAAAGGATAAAATATGTAGAAATTAACCAAGGATACAAAAGATTTGCACTTTCACTGGCGAATGAAATTATAGAGGATATAAACACATTCTGTGTCCATGCAACACAATTTTAATAGTTAAAAATGTCAACGCCACCCAAAGTAATCTACAATTATGTTTTGTGCACCGTATGTACATATTAATTTGTAACTTTCTTTGAAGGGCTATCATAACCCTGCCTGGTTTAGAACTCTATCTAACCAGTCTGGCTGGCCTCAAACTCAGAGAGTACTCTAATTAAAGGTGTACATCAGCATGCCCAACCTTGTATAACGTTGTTGTTATTGTTGTTATTATTATTATTATGATGATGATGATGATGTTTATAGAGACAAGGTTTCTCTGTGTGGAACCCGTGCTGTCCTGGAACTTGCTCTGTAGACCATGTTGGCCTTGAACTCACAGAGATCCACCTGCCTCTGCCTCCCAAGGACTGGGATTAATGGTGTGTACCAGCATTACCCAGCTTAAAGGGGGGAGGAGGGTGTTTAGCTTCCTTAGGCACAGGATGAACAATTCCAGGCTTCCTAAAGCTAAGTACAAGACCCGTCTCAATAGGGGAAGCTGGGAAGAGCCCCCTGCAATGGAATGAATGCGGGGCTGGCTCCATGAAGGAAAGACTCCAACTTCTTTTTACCTAGAGTGCTGCTGGGGTTTGAGTCCAAAGCTTTACATTTGCAAAGCAAGCACTCCAATGAAATGCTTTCCCCAACAGAAAAACAATTGTTGAGCACCAGCAAAAATCTTTTTCTTTTTCTTTTTTTTTTTTTTTTTTTTTTTTTTTTTTTTTTTTTTTTTTTTTTTTTTTGGTTTTTCGAGACAGGGTTTCTCTGTATAACCCTGGCTGTCCTAGAACTCACTTTGTAGACCAGGCTGGCCTCGAACTCAGAAATCCACCTGCCTCTGCCTCCAAAGTGCTGGGATTAAAGGTGTGTGCCACCATGCCCAGCAAAATTCCTTATCTGTTGACATCAATTGATGTTTTTTAACTACCCTGATCTAAAAAGTAGAAAGGTAAGGCAGGCATAGTGGTGCATCTGAGCACCAGTACTGAGGTCAAGGCCAGCCTGGTTCACAGTTCCAGGGTAGACAGGGCACATAGACATAGAGAGAGCCTGTCTCAAATGAACAAAGTAGGAAGGGAAGTAGTTAACTTCACTATTACCAAAGCAAAATGTACAAACTTGTTTCCATCTATCCAATTTTTGTTAATAACTCAACATAACCCAACCTTGTTGTTCCTGACTTTCAACATCTGGTACCATATTTTACATATCTCCTGAATTCATTCACCATTCAACATCTGATTGCCAAAGAACTATTTACTATTTGCTGATGTTTGGTGACAACCACTAAAGGTAACCAGCATAAAACTTTCAATATTGATTCAAGCAGGATCAGTCTAAATGATTCACAATTACTTGTTTCCCTTTCCAGTACCCTTTACTAAAACAAGATTCAGTTATAAATAATTTCAGGGTATTCGGGTGAAACACTGACATATAGTGAATACTATTTTCTACATACACACACTGTATACGTGCATATATATTATGGATATCATTCAAGGGCTGTTCAATGGTTAAGAGAGCTTGTCATGAAGCTATAAAAACTAGAGTTTGGATCTAACACGTTACAAGTCTCAGGCAGCTTGTGCATGCCTGTAATCCCAGCTCCAAGGGAAGCAGAGACAGGAGGATTGCTGGGACTTCCTGGCTTCCAGCCTACCAGAGAAACCCAATTTCAGAAGAGACCTCAAAGGTCAGAGAATATCTGGAGATAGAGAGGACAGCTACATCCTCTTCTGGCCTCTGAGTGTGCCTACACATAGGTACATACACATACAATAAATAATCATACAAAAGATTCAAAACTTGGGATGGTTGTGGTGGTATATATCAGTAAGATATGCTGAAGAGGCAAAGGCATAGGACCAAGTTGGGTTGAGGCCAAGCTGGGTTATACGCACGCGTGCGCGCGCGCACACACACACACATACACACACACACACACACACACACACACACACACACACACATGGGCAAGGGTGGGGGGGCACTGACTTTATACTTTAACTAGCAGAATCAATGAGACTTTGCTGGTAGAATTCGGATCACTAGGGCAGGCCTTAGAAACCATCTCTGCTTCATGATCTACAGTCACATGAGAAGCTGGTACCATATATTTTCACTGAGATTCACCATTTCACCATGAAGTTGATATTATTTTTAAAAACCACACACAAATGATTCATTGCAAAATTCAGTGTTCTGAGGCAGAACATACACACCTTTGTATAATCTATCTATGGAATAAAAGTCTGTGTTCAATTCAAAGGGAGGGCATTCTATTTTTATCTTTTCAAAGAAAATACATGAACAAAAATCTTGTATTTGAAAGCTTAAAGATTTTTTTATTAAAATATTTTTCAATTTTATTGATGGAAAAGAACTCCAGGGAAAAGAGAAACACTAAGAAAAAACATACAAAAGCAAGTAAATCTTGAATTTCTTTTTCTTGGTTTGAGACAGGGTTTCTCTGGCTGTCCTAAAACTCACTTTGTAGACCAGGCTGGCCTCTAACTCAGAGATCTGCCTGCCTCTGTCTTCTGAATGCTGCGACTAAAGATGTGTGCCTCCACTGCCTGAAATCAATCTTATTTTTTAACCCTTCTATTTAAAACAAGGTTTAATGAATAATCAAGCCGGGCGTGGTGGTGCACGCCTTTAATCCCAGCACTCGGGAGGCAGAGGCAGGCGGATTTCTGAGTTCAAGGCCAGCCTGGTCTACAAAGTGAGTTCCAGGACAGCCAGGGCTATACAGAGAAACCCTGTCTCAAAAAAGACTATGTCTCCAACAAACAATAATACAAATAAAAGGGGAGATTAACTTCAAACTGTATAATAAAAACAAGATTACAAACAATACTAATTCTACATTCAAATTAACAGATGGGAATCATTATCCTCCTTAAAATTCAAAGAACACTTAATAATCAACAATTAAATTAGCAACTGACCAAGGGATACTAAAATTATTACAAATATTGATCCTCTGACTGTGAGAAAACAGCCTTCAGCTATGTAATACACCATTCACTATTAATGCTCATCCCTCCCCTAAGACCTTGATACTAGGTATGTTCTAGGAATTATAAATGCATATTCCATATAGCATTACCTAACATACTGTTTGATGCAAATTGTGGCAGGAGCACAGGCACATACATGCTTCTAAAGAAGTGTCTATTTCATGTGAATAAGATTATAAACAGTCTTGTCACTTCAGGTAAGACTTGCCCCTAAATGCTTAACAAAAATCATATAAACTTTTTATCTTTTTAAATTTTAGAATACATAATAAAGTAATAACCATTTATAATAGGGTAAGTCTCACTTATACCTTACAAGCAAACCTATGAGTTGGTGTATTTTGCCCACTTTCTTTACAGAAGAGCTCAGGGAAGTACACTGAAAGGAGCTCTCTTGCTTTTCCCAAGAGAGACAGTGGAGCCACTAAGACGTGAATCTAGATGGCCTTAGTTCAGAGTACACTCTCTTACTGATGAAATGATAAAACATCTATGAATAGCAGGGGAAAAAATCATCTAGAGAAGAGTTGGCAATCTCATGACTATTAATTACATCCACATCGAAAAGCCTACATTAACTTCATTTCTGAATTAGAATATTGTTTTAATTCTGTTTTGTGTGTACAGAGGTATGGAGACTACACACACACTGAGTACACATGAAGGTCAGGAGACAAGTGGTGGAGGACTTGGTTCTTTCCTTGACCATGTGGATTGCATGGATACAACTCATGTCGTCAGCCTTGGCAGCAAGCACCTTTTACTTGCTAAGCCTTCTTGCTTATCCTGAATTAGAATTCTAACTCATTAGAATTAACAAGCTCCAAGTCAGTATAGGAAAATAACTGAATTAGCAAGAAGAATAAAAAAATACTTGCCAGCTCAATTTCAGTCCAAAAATATTGGAGTCCAGTCCTTTTTTCATCGTTACTAAAATTAGGTGAATGCAGTTATGCTCTTAACCATTTGGCCATCTCTTTAGGTCCCATTTTGTTGTTTTTATAAGACAAGATCTCAAGAGCCCAAGCTGACCTCAAACTTCTTATCCTGCCTCTATCTCTCAAGTGCTATGATTGTAGATGTGTAGCAACACGTCCAGTTTTATGTGATACAGAGGATGGAACTGCCTTGGGCTCAATTCACGCATGCTAAGCAAGCCACCACTCTATGAACTCAGTTTTATCCTCAGATGAACCCCTTTCCTCTTGTTGAACCATGTCATAAATTACAGTTTTCAGCTTTCTCAATTATAAAATATGGGAATACTCTTATATTTACAATTCACTTTTATATGGCTTTTCTTTTTTAATTTTATGCATTTATTTTTATGTGTATGGACGTTTGCCCAAAGATATCAGAAGAGGGTGTAAGATCTCCTAGGAATTAAACCTGAGTCCTCTGGAAAAGCAGCCAGAGCTCTTAGCCACTAAGCTGTCTCTCCACCCCCACATATACAGTTCTTAACAATTTTAGCCTAGAAGTACTTATTCTACCTTTGATATTTTACTTTAAAATAAGGCAAAATTGTTTTATATGATTAAAGGAGAATTAATTTGGTCTAAATAAGCATGTTTCTAATTTCAGACTTTACTACTCTACTGCATACTAATTCAGAACTCATGACAGAAATTAAGAATGTATTTATTTGAAAATATGAACATGAATAAGAACTGTAGGTTTTAGGAACCAGGTATACTACTTATAATCTATGCTATGATATAATCCTGTAACCTACTATTAAAATTTCCAAAGGGTTAAAACCTGAACACAATCTCTATACTTAACCTTAAGAAAGTCAATGAAAGCCGGGCGTGGTGGCGCATGCCTTTAATCCCAGCACTGGGGAGGCAAAGGCAGGCGGATTTCTGAGTTTGAGGCCAGCCTGGTCTACAAAGTGAGTTCCAGGACAGCCAGGGCTACACAGAGAAACCCTGTCTCGAAAAACCAAAAAAAAAAAAAAACAAAAATTAAAAAAACAAAAAGAAAGTCAATGAAGAAGTGAACCATGATGGTGTACCCCTGTAATCACAACACGAGGGGAGGATGAGACATGAGGATTGCCAGAAATTTGAGGTCTAAGCTATATAGTGCCAAGCCAGCCAGAGCTACAAACCCTGCAAAACAGTTTCTCTCACTTGATATACAACCATTGCAAATACAGGTATTTCAAAATACTCTAGGCTTTAAGTCTCTAAAATTCCATGACCTCTTCCCCACAAGAATGGCCCAAGAAAAGGTTTAAATCTAATTCTTTTCATTAAAAGTGCAATAACTTACCAATTAATAAAGTCACTGTCTTAGCGCCTTTCAATAAGACACCAAGACTAAGGCAATGTATAAAACAATGTGTTTAATTTGGACTTATGTTTTAGAGGGTTAGATTACACAATGGAGCAAAGGAATGGCAGCAGGAACAGCTGGGAGCTTAATTTTGATTCCAAAGTAGGGAGAAAACCAGCAATCTTTTACAACCTCAAAGCCCAACCCCAGAGATACACGTCCTCCTCCACCAAGGTCACATCGCCTAATCCAGTTTTACCAGCTGGGGACCAAGTCTTCAAATTTGTAAGCCTATGGACAGTTATTCTATTCAAACCACAACAATCACTTAATTTTTTTGTGAGGGGTTGTGTTGTGGATAGCCCTCATGCAGTTTGTATTTTGATGCTAATTCTGCTTCCCCAACTAAGGCTACTTAGGATGATGGTAATAAGGATTTCACGTATGACCCTTCTAAAGAATAAAGATTTCTAGGAAACCAATCACTGGCCAAGCAAGACTTCTGGGTCAGGTGGAGGGACAGCAGAGGCAGGGCTTTTGGACTTTTGGATGGAGCAAAAATGTAGGTAGTGGAGACCCACCGGGTTCAGGTAACAGATTCCAGGGATTCACTACTGGAGGGTTTAACTTAGAATGGCTTACTATTAGGATGCTAATTGTGCCAAATGACTATGTTGCCTTTTGATTCTAAACTAAGATCGAGTGATGTTTTCCTTCACTCCTCGACTTAACTGAGTTCCAGAGAAAAGGTACAATGGCAGGGCACTCCAGACAGTCACAGGAATTTGGAAGTGTGAGGCTAGCAGGGCAGTGACCCGCCATGGGAACTTAGTGAGCTGAGTGGAGAGATTTCGGAGCTCCAGATCAGAGTCTCCGCGAGATGGGAACAAGGCTGGCCGGTACCCTGCTGGAGATAGCGTGGGTCGCTTTTTTTATTTTTATTTTTTTCAGTAATTCACGCTACAAGGTTGCTGTTAAATATCAGGAAAATATTCAAATCACTAACCGGTAACTAATTTCAAATACTTAGCAATCTAAATTTTTATGGCGTACACTGATCTCATAACTTTGACAGCTGAATTTGAACCAACCCTTCAAGAATTAACAAATACTTAATAATTTGAACAACCATTTAGAAAAGTCCTATGAAGCCAGGAAGCAGAGACAGGAAGACCTCTGTGAGTTGGAAGCCAGCCTGGTCTACAGAGTGAATTCAAGGACACTCAAGGCTTCACAGAGAAATCCTGTCTCAAAAACAAAAAACAAAAAACAAAAAACAAAAAACAAAAAACAAAAAACAAAAAAGCATGGAGTCTAACTCATAGAAAGCAGTCTGTTTCAGTTCAAGTTATAGAACAGCATCATAAAACTTCTTCCTCCAGGACCCAGACTGGCACTCTGGTATACACACTACCCACAAGCCAGACTGATCACCTTCAATGTGAAAGAAATGTTCTCATATAACAGCATGCATACCAAGAGAAGAGATCTAGATGTGCTATCAAAAGCAACCTTCCTCATGGTAGTCCAAGGAATTCAGAGTATGAGTCTGAGGGGGAAAGAAGCAACAAAATTGTAGCACATGAAACAAGAACGCTGGATTTAGCTAGTGCTTGGGGGGTGAGAGGCAGGTCTCCAAAGTTTTGGGACAGCCAGAACAACAAAGAAAACCTGCCCCTTGTAACCAAGACAGACAACCACATGATTTAAAAACAGATGGCAGATTCCCACTCACATTCCAATGCTAACACTTAGAATTGACCTTAGGCAATTTATCTTGCTATACCAGTATAATACTAATACTCAGAAAACATGAGAGTTTATCTGTGAAATTACAATTCAAAAGAATGGATTTGGAGCCATGAATACACACCTACAATCTCAGAACCTGGGAGGCAGAGGCAGAAGGGAATAAATTCGGTCAGACTCAATTATGTAGCAAGTTTGAGGAACTCAAGGAAAGAGAAGAAAAAAAAAGAAGGAACAGGGGAAAATGGGCAAGGGGAAAGGTATAGTTTTGACCCTTAAATCTTACTTTTAATATGGGTTTTAAAACCTTTTGACCTTCTTTTTAGCCCATCACCCACCAGAGGTAGTGGAAAAGAAAGGTATTAGGATACAAGGAAGTAGAACTGTTTAGAAGTTTCTTTTTTGGAGCAAATCTCATCTGTATTTTCAGGAAATCAGTAGTTTAGTTCACAGGTCAGCAGTGGCACATTACAAATGTACCAGTGGTCTAGTTTGATAGTGTCAGGATAGCAAACACGAATCAGAGTTAGCAAGACTTAACAGAAATAGCCAGGCCTTAGCAGAACCAGCACAAGCCAGCAGGAGGGACCAGAACCACCAGGGATGCCAGGAGGTTTTTGGGCATATTTTTCTCAACGAAGTGGAGATCAGTTTAGACAACCAAGAAGCCAAACCCCTCCCCCCACCACTGTCTGTTGAGTCTTATTTATACTCCCTCCAATCATCACATGTCCTCCACGGGTCTTGACTCAGTTTGCATCAGCTGACATCACTCTGCCTATCAGCCCAAATCCACCGAAGCCATAGAGACCTCTCATGAAGCTTCCTGGTGCATTTCTCTCTATGGAGTCATGACAAATGGAATTCAAGAATACATATAAGGCAAACCACACGTGTGTCCTTTCACATGTGCCCTTTAAATCCATCGTGTGCCCTTTCACATGCTTGCTTTAGAAAAACATCCTATCTCATGTGTCTGCTTCAGGAAAACATTTCTTTGTGTTTGCCCCAGCAAAATACCATCTGACAGAACTGACTTTCCAAAGAAACCAGAAGTTTACATTTCAGAAAGGGAAAGGAGAAAAATTAGAAAGAGAAGGAATAAAGAGAAAGAAATGTAGCGAGCCAGGCGGTGGTGGTGCACGCCTTTAATCCCAGCACTCAGGAGGCAGAGGCAGGCGAATTTCTGAGTTCAAGGCCAGCCTGGTCTACAAAGTGAGTTCCAGGACAGCCAGGGCTATACAGAGAAACCCTGTCTTGAAAAAAGAAAAGAAAGAAATGTAGATGTGGTAAGAAGAGTTTCTGCACAACTTTTTTTCTGGGTCAATGAACCAAGAGGTGAAGAGTAATGTCAGCAATCAAAGCGTAAGAGCTCTAAATGAACACTGTGGGAGCAGGCACTGTGATTCATAAGGGTTATGGGGGGCTATGGGGGTTGACATGGAGGATCCTTTAACTTACAAAGAAATCACAGGATGTAGTGTTTAAAAAATAGCAGACACTATGATCAAACTGCCTACAATTGTCATAGCATAGCCAATCCCACCTGTAACTAACTGTACTAGGAAAGGAAGAGCCTGAAGCATAGCATTACTATAGTGAGGTTGAGGCTGGAGACAACTCAAAGGCAATACTGGCTGCTCTTCCAGAAGACCTGCGTTCCATTCCCAGCATATAATTTCCTGTAAATACATTCTCAGAGGATTTAATTTGTGCTTCTGGACTAGGCAGGCACTGCATACACATGGTACACAGACATACATGCAAACCAAACACCAATATACATAAAATAAATAAATTTTAAAAATTAAAAATGTATTTCAAGCAACTGCCATAGTATTAAAGTTCTATTAGTCGTGTACAAATATCCCAATTTCCATACCTTTCAACACTTGATTTTTTGTTGGGTTTGTGTTGGGATTAGGGATTGAACTCCTGAGCCTCACACATAGTAGGCAAGTACTCTACCAAAGAGGTATATAGCCAACTCTTATATTTTTTATCTTAAGAGTGTTATCAAAATTGCCCAGGATGGCCTTAAACTTATTCTTTTGCCTCACCTTCCCTAGAAAATGGGTTATACACAACCAGGCTCAATTCACTGACGTTTTGTTTTGCACTGGAATTTAGACGTGGGGCCACCCTGTCTGACCTTCTCTTTACTTTCTCTTCACTTCCTAACTAAAATACACTTTTAGCTATCTGTCTTTCATCTCACTGAGTCTGGTAAATAGCCTTTTCTGCTCTACACCTCTCACATGCTGTTCCCCCTACATGGAAACTCTCCCACTTGAGGTCAAAGCTTAGCTGTCCTTTTTTCTGGGAATCTATCTATTATCAAAACCACAAGTATAAATGAGCTAGTCCTTCTGTGCAGTGAAATTCCTTTAATATAACATTTGTTAACATGATACAAATCTATTTGTCTTTATTACTACTTTATAATCAATGAGAGTAGAGATAATATTGACTTTCACAGGCAATTCTAAGTAACTGTTGAAAATATGAAAATATTAACACTGATCTAAATATTATTTAAATGAGTTTAAAAGAGTTTTTAAGGAACTCTGAATGATACAGAGTTGAACATGTATTTGATTTTAAAATCAATAAAGATTAGATTAAGTTTTACCAATTTTTTTCTAAGTTTGTGTTGTTTTTTTTTTTTTTTTTTTTTTTTTTTTTTGGAGGCAGGGTTTCTCTGTTTAACTCTGGATCTCACCAGACTGGCCTCAAACTCATATATCTGCTTATCTGCCTCCAGAATGCTGGGATTAAAGACGTGCTCCACCAGGCCTAGCTAAGATTTAAAAAAATAGCCAGGCATGGTGGTGCACGCCTTTAATCCCAGCACTCGGGAGGCAGAGGTAGGTGAAGTTCTGAGTTCGAGGCCAGCCTGGTCTACAAAGTGAGTTCCAGGACAGCCAGAGCTATACAGAGAAACCCTGTCTCGAAACCCCCCCCCCAAAAAAATAATAAAATAGCAATCTCTCTAGCCCCTTCTTAAAAATACAATTACCATGTGACCCAGCAATCCTATCTCTTGGCCTTATCCAGAACTGAAAACATACTGCAGACATCTGCACAAGTTCACAGTAGCTAACAAGTAAATCCAAATGTCCATCAACAAATTTACAAACAAGCAAAAAGTCATATATACATATAATAGATTATTCCTGTAAAAATGAAATATGAGCCAGTATGGTAGCATAGGTCCATGATCCTGGCACTTGAAAGGAAAAAGATCAAAAGTTCAAGGCCATGTTTAGCTATATAGCCTGGGCCACAGTAGAGCGAGAATGAATGAAAGGAAATTTTGGCATATGACACACAATGCACAGTTGAACCTTGAGGATAGTGAAAGTGGGGGAGTCATAAGAAAAATATTGTGCCATCCCACTCATATGATATATCCAGAGTGGTCAGATCTGTGCAGACAACACATTAAATAACTCTGAAACAAAGTAAAATAAGGGCTGGCAGGAGCTGAGGAAAGAGAAACATTCTGGATACTGGTTGTATAACCCCACCGAACTGTATATTTATAATGATGGTAAATATTAACAGGTTACAGGGAGCATATGCATTCCGGAAGATGCAAGAAAATCATTAGTTCAAAACCAAACTGGGCTACATGAGCAGACCTTGTCTCAGAAAGCAGAACAAACAAAATGATTCTGAGGCTGGAATGTTTGTAACTCATGACAAAACATGTAATCTTTCTGACTTACTATAAAATTATTCCATTATAAATAATTTCAACTTCACTTAAAATGTCTTAAACCTACCTCCAAGATTATCCTTAATGTAAATTCTCAACAATCAAAGTACTATTACTTGACATGAGCATTAAGTAAAGTGCAAATTGATACATGCAACAGTAATGACCCAGATGATCTACAGTTCAAACAGTCCACCACTGATACTATAACGCTGACTTAATTCTACAACACACTTTGACTTCTCATTTATACTGATTCTGCCAACAAATGAAGAGTTTCCATTACCTGGTAACTCACAATCATTAGGAGAAGTTTCCAAAGTTAACTGTGAAATCATCTTCCTGGAAAGTTAAAAATACATCAGATCCATCTGTCCACATGCTATCACTCCAGAAACGACTTGTCACTAAATACTGTTCAACATTGCTCCTAGGAACAAGATGATTCCAAACGCCATTAAAAAAAAAAAAAAAAAAAAAAAAACTACTTAGAACTCCAATAATCTTTTCTTAGGAATTATAGAAAATCAGGTGAAGAAATAAGATATGGATCCAAGCACACTAGACTAGCCTGGATATCTAAACAGATACATATTTGAATCCCTCTAACTAGCTTTATAAATGCCCAGCAGCCTTGTTCTTAGCTTCTTCAATTCTTGAATATGAAGGCTGAATTGGATGTCTTTTTAGGATATACTAACTATAGGGCTAGAAGGATGGCCTAGGGAGTAGCACCACTACTGCCTGCTACCTAAGTTTGGTCCCTGAAACCTATATGACAGACAACAGGAGAGAACCAACTCCCACAGATTGTCTTTTGTCTGCTCCCCCTCTACCTCCACACACAATGTACATACATTATTAATTAGTTGATTGATTAATTTGAAAAAGGACTTGGTAAAGAACTGGAAGACACATATTCCAGGCATGCAAGATTTTAAACGTTTACTAACTCATTAGTATCTCTATCCTTTCACCACTTTCACCACACTGTACAAAGAAGCCAGTGACCACATGAACAACAAAAATACAAAATTTAGGAAACAATCAAGAAAGGAGGTGACTCTGACTTCCAGAGTTGCTGTTACTAAAATATTAAGTGAACCAAAAAAAATGTAGAACTAAGCATATATAGAATGCTTGCATATCGTGCCTAAGGCCCTGAGCAATACAAATGAAACAAAAAATTACTAAGTATGCAACAAAAGATGTAACACAAATTAAATATCATAAAACATAGGGGAGAAAGCCAAATAAGTAAGTGATGTTCCCCAAGAAGGCTCAAACACAGATTTTACTCAGTATCTCAGTTACATTTCTCTTGCTATGACAAAGCACCATGACCAAAAGCATCTTGGGAGGAAAGTTTTCAGTTTACAGCTTACAGTCACTCATTCAGAGAAGTCAGGGCAGGAACTCAAGACAGGAATCTGGAGACAGAAACCGAAGCAAAGGCCATGGAGAAGTGCTGCTTACTGGCTTGTTCTTCCTGGCTTGCTTAGCCTGCTTTCTTCTTTATCTACCCAGAGATCTCATAATGAACAGACTGGTCTGTACAGTAGCTGAAATTTGCTACATTGTGGGTTCTTCTTTTTCCCACTCTTTATATCCCTGGTTTACATCCCCCATCATTAGAGGGGAAAGAGAGAGAGATCTGTGAATCAATCTTATAAAGGCATTTTCTTGATCAAAATTTTTGGTTTTGGTTTTGGTTTTAACTAAAAATTCCAGAACCGGACTGGAGAGATGTCATACCAGAGAAGTGCAATCTCGGATATACAGGAAGTACAGAATACACGTGCACAACAAGCTGTCCTCTGACTTCCACATGCATGTTATTGCATTCACACATGCTTACACACACACTGTAGCTCGGTTGGTAGAATGCTTATCTGGCATGTATACAAGGCCCTAGATTGGCTCCCTACCCTACTGCATAAACTGTGTGGTGGTGCACACCTGTAGTTCTGACAGTGGGGGGTGGAAGCAATTGTATCACAAGTCCTAGGCCATCAGCTACACAGTGAGTTCTAGTGCAGCCTGTGACATATGAGGTACTGTCTCCAGAAAAGAAAAAAGAGAGAATAACTGAAAAGTGACAAAAGTAAAACTCAATAAACTGATATAAAGCAAACAGAATAATCAATTTGAAATTTTGTACTCTGAGAATTGAACAACAAAAAATAAACCACAGATTCCCGTGAGACACAATTAAATAAGCCAATATG
Organism: Mus minutoides; assembly: GCA_902729485.2. Classification (NCBI taxonomy): domain Eukaryota; kingdom Metazoa; phylum Chordata; class Mammalia; order Rodentia; family Muridae; genus Mus; species Mus minutoides. The sequence continues at coordinate 22,162 of CACVCL010028901.1, read as the reverse complement.
AGAACAAAGAAGAGATAAGCAGACTAATTATTTGAAGTAAGTCAGAAACTTTCTAAATGTGATGAAAACTGCTCAATGAATCACAAATAGAATAAACTCACGAGATTATTATCATGATATACCAGAATCAAACTGTCAAAAAAAGAAACTCACAAAAACATCCAAAGAAAAGTGACTCATCACAACTGAATTCCCACTAGAAATAATGAAGGAAGTACAATGAATTCAGAAAGGTGAAAGAGACTGCCTCTTGCCCAAAGTAGATTCAAGCCTTGGCTTAATATGAAAATAAAGAAAAAGACTGCCTAGGGCTGGAGAGTTGGCTACATGAGTAAAGGTGACCAAACTTCAATCCCCAGAATCCATTCAATAAGGAATGAGGAAGATTCCATAAAGTTGTCCTCTGACCTGCACACACACACAAATGATAATAAAAACACTAGCAGGATGGTAGCGACGCACACCATTAATTCCCAACACTTGGTAGACTGGAGAAGGCAAATTTCTGTGATTTGTAGAGCCAGCCTGCTCTACAAAGCAAGTTCTAGGACAGCCAGGGCCAACAGAGAAACCCTATCTTGTAAAACAAAACAAAATTTAAAGACTCCCTATATCCAGAACGGGTAAATATAAAAGAGAAGCTGAGTGTACTGGTATGCCTGCAATCTGAACACTTGAGATGTGGGAAGGGATGATCGTGAATCTGAGGCCAACCAGGTTACTGAGTGAAACACAAGGTCAGTCTGAGCAATTTAGGGAAACCTTCATTTAAAAATATAAAGCGAAAGGAGAGTTGGACTTTGTTTTCCTTCCCGATTTAAGAAACAAGTTAATTTAGTAATAATTAGAAGTCTGCATTGGTTGGACAGACACTGAACTTACATAAATTGTAGGAGACGAGGGCTTTGCAAATGACAGACAAACACTCTACTAATTCAGCTACATCCCAGCTGCAAAATTACAAAGTATTTTAATTAGTATTTTCCTGAATGTATGTTTTCTTGTAGAGGGTGAGAGCAGTACTATTCAGTGAATACAAGCCTTTACAAATGCTAAGCTAGGGCTCTACCAACCAAGCTATATATACAGCCCCAGCTCTTTTTCCATGTTTTTTGTTTTTGTTTTTGTTTTTGTTTTTCGAGGCAGGGTTTCTCTGTCTAGCCCTGGCTGTCCTGGAACTCACTTTGTAGACCAGGCTGGCCTCGAACTCAGAAATCCGCCTGCCTCTGCCTCCCGAGTGCTGGGATTAAAGGCATGCGCCACCACGCCCAGCGTATTTTTTTAATATGCTTGATTTGTAGCACATAACATGGAATATTTTCAGTTAAGTGCCACATGCTATTCATTAAGCACTTCAAAAAGTTACTTATTTTGCTGCATTAAGCCTATAGTAATATATTCAATTGTAAGATTCCTCTGGCACTCCATTTCCCAGAAAAAGGGGATGTACATCATTTTAAATCAGGCTTGGTGTCATCCTAAACTACTACTACTACTGAAACATTATCTCCATTCTGTGGACTTCCCCAGTCAACACCACCAAATGTACAGTTTAACGAAATGCTCTCAGCAACTGTTCATTTAACAATAATTTAGTAAATACCTGTATCATGTGCCAGGTCCTTCCTCTCATAGTGAATATACAAGTGAATCAAAACACCTGATCCTTTCAAAGAACTTATTACCAATCTACTATAGAAAAGGACAGAGCCGGGTGTGGTGGCGCACGCCTTTAATCCCAGCACTCGGGAGGCAGAGGCAGGCGGATTTCTGAGTTCGAGGCCAGCCTGGTCTTCAGAGTGAGTTCCAGGACAGCCAGGGCTGCACAGAAAAACCGTCTCGAAAAACCAAGAAAAAAAAAGGACAGCAAATTTAAAAATACAAATTTTATGAGGTGCCAGAAAGGAATAACAAAAGTTAACAGTATGTGCAAAAAAAACAAGACACACAAATACAGAGGTGTTACAGAATCTTGGTTCCTACTTGTAGTGATCTGAATGAGAACAGCCACCATAAACTCATACTCGCTTGCTTGGTCCCCAGCTGGTTAACTGGAAGGATTGAGAGGTGTGACCTTGTTGGAGGAGGTGTGTCACTGGGGCACTGGGGTCTCAAAAGCCCGCACCAGGCCCAGTGCCTATGTCTGCCTCTGTCTGTCTGTGTCTCTGTCTCCTTCCTCACTCCCACCTCCTCTCTGCCTGCTCATCAAGATGTAGCGCTCAGCTACTTTTCCAGCACCATGTGTTCCATCTGTGCCATGCTCCCCACTAGGACTAAATCAATGTAACCATAAAAAAGCCCCCAATTAAATGTTTTCTTTCATAAGACTTGCCATGGTCATGGTGTCTCTTCACAGCAATAGAACAGTGACTAAGACTTTTACTCTTACCCACTTTCTAAATATGTAAGCTTATGTATGTCCTCCATTCAGTTTTAATGGTTCTGGAAAAAAGCAGCACAAAGATGATTAAGTATTTTAAGAAAATCTAGGTATGGAGGCACAAAACTATAACCCCAGCACTTGGAAGACCTCTGGGGCAGGGCTTCATGGAGTTCAATAGCCACCTGGGCTGCATAACAAATACCAGGCCAGCCTAGAGAGATCCTAACTCAATAATGAAATAAAACCATATTCTGGGCCACTATGAAAGTTCTATTATCTGATATAACTCATATACTTGAATGTTTGGTTCCCAGTTAAAAGACTATTCAGGAAGGATTAGGAGGTGAAGTTTTGTTGGAGATGTGTCAGTGGGAGTGCCAGGCAGGCCAGTCTTCCTGTCTCTCTCTGCCTTCTATCTGCCCATCAGGATGTAAGCTCTCAGCTTGACCCAGAACAAGCCTACCTGCTTGTCTGCCTGTCACCATGTTCCCAGCCATGATAAAAATAGACTAACCTACTCAACCTATAAGCAAACCCAATGAAATGCTCTCTTCTATAAGTTGACTTGGTAATGGTGTCTCTTCACAGCAACAGAACAATACAGTATCTAAGACAACATCAAAACCATTACATCTCCATTAACAAATAGCTTCATGGGCTGGAGAGATGGCTCAGCAGTTAACAGCACTGGCTGCTTGTCCAGAGGTCCTGAGTTCAATTCCCAGCAACCACATGGTGGCTCACAACCATCTGTAATGAGATCCGATGCCCTCTTCTGGTGTGTCTGAATAGAACAGAAGACCAGAGGTCAATCTCAGCTACACAGCTAACTTAAGGCCTGCCTGGCCTACATGAGCTCCTATCTCAGAAAAAAGGGAGAGAAGACAGACAGATAATAGACTGATACAGACACATATAGATAGATCTTATTTATTTATTTATTTATTTAAGTTTTTCAAGACAGGGTTTCTCTGTATAACCCTGGCTGTCCTGGAACTCACTTGTAGACCAGGCTGGCCTTGAACTCAGAAATTTGCCTGCTTCTGCCTCCCATGTGCTGGGATTAAAGGCGCGCACCACCACGCCCAGCTTTAAATCTTTTATTATTATTAACAAGTAGTAACTAAATGTCATCCCTAACATTTACTGAGTACTTACTTATAACTGACTTAAAATAAATATACAACAATATCCCATCCAAAAGTCAAAGCAAATGTCAGGGAAATAAAATGTTTTAATTGGCAAAAGTTCAATAGATACTTCATTGAAACAAATAAGCAAAAAAAAAAAAAAAAATTGTCTAACTTAGAGACTGAGAAGGTGAATAGCCTGGGCTTACTTAATACATTTAAAAAAAAAAGCAACCCAACAACAAAATTGATTGTCCTTACACATGATCATTCCTAAGCCTTCATATCAAATAACTGGTAACACCACCAAAACAAAGCTTGACTGACCACATGCCTTCTGGTCAAAGACCTCACCACTACCTGGAAAACTGGCCTGCCTTCCTCACATCCCTTCTTCCATGAAGAGCAGGAGAAAATAAAACAAGTTTTAAGGAAAGCAAGCAGGACTGTACAAGAGACTAAAATTAAAACACAAGGGTAGTGCTAAACAAAACTCCAACACTAAGAACCTTAAAGAAATAATGGGGGGGCTGGTGAGATGGCTCAGCGGGTAAGAGCACCCGACTGCTCTTCCGAAGGTGATAAGTTCAAATCCCAGCAACCACATGGTGGCTCACAACCATCCGATCTGGCTCCCTCTTCTGGAGTGTCTGAAGACAGCTACAGTGTACTTACATATAATAAATAAAATAAATCTTTAAAAAAAAAAAAAGCAGAACTTTAAAAAAAAAAAAAGAAATAATGGATCTGCCTCCTTCCCACTGTGTGTGTGTGTCCCCACACATGTATCCATGTGAGTATGTCTTCAAGCACATATACAAAGTCAGAGAACAACTTGACCTCCTACTATGTGAGTCCCAGAGATCATACTCAGTCTTAGCAGCCAGTGTTTTTACCAGCTGAACCATTTCCCTGGCCCTTGTCTAATTTCTTGAACAAAAATGACTGAGATAGAAATGGTCCAAGCCACAATGTGGACCCTGATTCAAAGAGACACCAAGATTCTAAGCTGGAAATCTAAACAATATATATTTGATAAAAATCAAGGAACTAATAATCTATCTCAACAATATGACATATAGTAGTTGTAGTGGCTATTCCTGGTTGTCAACTTGACTATATCTGGAATGAACTATAATCCAGAATTGGAAAGCTCAGATCCAGATCTTTTGGCTGGAAGACACGTTTCTGACCTGGAGATCTTGAGGCATAGTGGCCATGAGAAGCTTAGGCTCAGGAAAGGAGATCTCTGAGTTCAAGGTCAGCCTGGGACAAGCAAATCCCAGATCCATGAGTGGTGATACACACCTTTAATCTGGAACACACCTTCTGCTGGAGGCCTACAAAAGGATATTGGAAGAAGGAAGATTCACTCTTCTTCCCTTGCTTGCCTTGTGGGACTGAGCAACTGCTAGATCCTAGGACTTCCATTCACAGCTGCTGCTGACCACTGTTGGATAGTTAGACTACAGACAATAAGTCATCAACAAATTCCCTTACTATAGAGACTACCCATAAGTTCTGTGACCCTAGAACCTTGACTAATACAGAAGTCATACTGCAGTTGTGTTTAATAGCCCTTATCTTTATAAGTATATATATTACTTTCTTTGTTTTGTTTGAGACAGGCCCTCCCTAACACCCTAATTAGCCTAGAACTCACTAGCTAACTAGACTGGTCTCAAATTAACAGTTATCCTCCTGTCTCAGCCTGTCCAAGTGTTAGGCTTATAGGCATGAGCCAACACATAGGCTTTATATTAAAATGTCATGGGTGGAGCCGGGCATGGTGGCACACGCCTTTAATCCCAGCACTCGGGAGGCAGAGGCAGGAGGATTTCTGAGTTCAAGGCCAGCCTGGTCTACAAAGTGAGTTCCAGGACAGCCACGGCTATATAGAGAAACCCTGTCTCAAAAATCAAAACAAACAAACAAACAAACAAAAAAAAATGTCAAGGGTGAAATTACATGGTTCCAAGACCATGTAATTCAAAAATAATTTATTCAAGATAATAACATGTGAGCAAATGGACAGAAATAAGTTAAAATAAGATTGATCAAGAAAAAGGCTATAGGGGCTGGTGAGATGGCTCAGAGGGTAAGAGCACCCGACTGCTCTTCCGAAGGTGATAAGTTCAAATCCCAGAATCCACATGGTGGCTCACAACCATCTGTAACAAGATCTGGCGCCCTCTTCTGGAGTGTCTACAGTGTACTTACATATAATAAATAAAATAAAACCTTAAAAAAAAAAAAGAAAAGAAAAAGGCTATATAGCTCAGTTTGCAGAATGCTTACCCAGCATGCACAAAGCCCTGGGTTCCATCCCCAGAACCACAATAACCAGGCATAGTGTTACACTCCTATAATCCCAATATTGTCAAGAATCCAAGATTATCCTTCTCGCTGGGCATGTTGGTGCACGCCTTTAATCCCAGCACTAGGGAGGCAGAGGCAGGCAGATTTCTGAGTTCGAGGCCAGCCTGGTCTAGACTAAGTTCCAGGATAGCCAGAGCTACAGAGAAACCCAGTGGGCAGGGGGTGGGGGGGCTGCAAGAATGAAATGAAGGGCTGAGATTAAAGCTCAGGTAGGATTCTTGCCTCCTATGCATGAAGCAAGCCTTGGAGCTTGGGTTGGACTCACAGTACCACACAAACCAGTTTACGCCTATAATTTCAGCACTGGGGAAGTGGAAAGTAAATCCAAGGTCCAACCTTGATACAAAAGACCCTAACCTCTTAAAAGAGTAAGGATATATTCAAGAACTTAATATCCAGAGTTTGTGGGAGAACACAAGACTGTATTTTGAAGCATATTTTGAAACATTAATCCAGCACACAGAAAATAATGAAATTAATTAACTAAAAGCCTATTAAGTTTCAATCTCATTTACTTTCTAAGTCTCTTTTAATCTGCCACTTGAAGCATTTTACCACCTCCAAAACAAGCTCCCTAGGTAAAGTCTTAGTTTCATATGTAATTATATATCAGAGAGTAGCCCAAAGCAGCACATATTTACTCAATAAATAAGTGTGAAAGAAATTAATAAAATTCAAGAGACTGAACACACTATGGAAAAGGACTCAGTGACTAAATACTAGGAATAACATTAACACAACAGGTTTAGTGTGGTTATAGGGAGACCAGGGATACACAATTAGCTGAAGAGATGAACAGTTGAATTGGTATAGAAAAGTTAAACAGGAAATTTACAAATAAGTCTGAAAGCTAAAAGCATGACCCTGGGTTTAAATCCCAGCTCTGCTTTCTGCTATCTCCAAATGTATATTTGAGCATATTACTTAAACTCTGGGTGGACCTCAATATTTCAGAGTCAGAAATTTAAATTTCACCAACCTCACAAACCTGTGCATTAGAATAACAAATAGTAAACTTGAGTACTATACTAAGATTGTAAACAGGAGCTTAAGAATTGGATTATGGCCCTGAAGATGGCTCATATAGGCATCTATTGACTACTATACCTGCTAACCTAAGTTCAATACCTAAGTCCACATGGTCCTCTAACCTCCAAACATATACTGTGCCCATGTGCATGCCCACATACACACAGGCACACAGAAAATAATCAAAATGTTATAATAATTTTGCGTGTGTGTTTTTAGTAAAATACAGTGAAAGGACAAAAGAATTAGAACCTCAGAGTACAACTAAAAACAAAAGAGTATATTACAGAAAGTGGACAAGAATGGAGGTGCCCTATACTAGTCCTTTTACTGAAAAAGGTAAGGCAAGAAAACTGCCATTAGTTGAGGCTATCCTAAGCTGCACAGTTGAGCACCACACCAACCAGGAATACACAGTTAGGACCCTGTCTCAAAACCAAAAGGAGATGAAACAAAAAATAAAAGAAGGAATGAATAGAATGGAAGACAGCCTCACTATATACCTCTGGTTAGCCTGGAACTCAAGAAGTCCACCTGCTTTTGCCTCCCCACTTCTAGGATCAAAGCCCTAAAGGAAAAGATTTGGGGGTCAGAAATAGTTAACAACAGAAAATGTAGTTTAAACCCAATACAGTGTATAAAGCCACAAGATTTGGAAATTTGAAGGTCAATCATGATGGGGGAAGGGTGGAACTTGTATTATGTAATGTTCATCAGGGACAAGACTCAAACTGAGGATAAGAGGTCAGAAAGAATTAAAGAATTAAAAAAAAGATTTTTTTATACAGATAGTGAGATGGTTGAGGGGTAAAGAAGCTTGCCAACAGCCTGCCAACCTGAGTAGGATCCTCAGGGCTCTGAGAGTGAAAAGTGAAAGCTGACTCCCACAAGTTATCTTCTGACCTCCATCTGTGTGCTGTGGGCAATCACAAACCACAGACACTAAATAGCATGCATAAGCTCAGGGTTCACCTTCCAACACAGCCAAAAAGTATGTGTTCGCATCTTAGTCCCTGATACCTAGGAGGCTGAGGCAGAGAATCACTTATACCCAGGAGTTAAGGTCTAGTCTAGCAACATTACAAAATAGTCTCAAAAAAAAAAAAAAAAAGTGTTGATGAATGTAGAACATTCAGAACTACATATAAAAACAGAAGTAGTCTTGTGGGCTGGAGAGATGGCTCAGCAGCTAAGAGCACTGACTGTTCTTCCAGAGGTCCTGAGTTCAATTTCCAGCAACCACATGGTAGCTCACAACCATCTGTTATGGGATCTGACGCCCTCTTCTGGTGTGTCTTAAGACAGCTATAATTGTACTCATACATAAAATAAATCTTTAAAAAAAAGTAGTAGTCTTGTTTTTAGGAAAGTAACAAATAATTTTAAACTTACAGCTTAAATACAACACATATATTTTTTTACACATACATTCAACACAAAACTTTTAAGTATTTACTCACAAGCAGTTTTTTTTTAAAGATTTATTTTATTATATGTAAGTACACTGTAGCTGTCTTCAGACACTCCAGAAGAGGGCGCCAGATCTCGTTACGGATGGTTGTGAGCCACCATGTGGATGCTGGGATTTTAACTTATCACCTTCGGAAGAGCAGTCGGGTGCTCTTACCCGCTGAGCCATCTCACCAGCCCTCACAAGCAGTTTTAATTAAAGACTAATAGCATTCAAGGGCACTGTGAGCCACCTACCAAGATCCAGGCAGCTTTTTCTAAACAGTCCTGCCCCCCACCCACACACAATGAGTGGCAGCACTTAAATAAAGCACATTCAATATTCTAGAAACAAATCTGAAACACTATTAACCCAATAAAACAATTTTTAAAATATACAACACGTACAAGAACATATAAACAATTCAGTCATGAACATTTTATTCCAAAAGTATCAGTATAAAATAATGAAAATGTCACCGGGCATGGTGGTGCACGCCTTTAATCCCAGCACTCGGGAGGCAGAGGCAGGCGGATTTCTGAGTTTGAGGCCAGCCTGGTCTACAAAGTGAGTTCCAGGAAAGCCCTGGCTACACAGAGAAACCCTGTCTCAAAACAACAACAACAACAACAACAACAACTACAACATCAACAAAAACCCAGGAACAATGAAAAAGAAAACCATGTATTTCAGTAACGTAAAACTTATTAATTTGGATACAAGATGCTTTCTTAGCTAGTTGCATTAATCATGCCTTAGTGACAAATTCAGTTGCTAATTTGAAAATCAAAACAACAGTACAGGGATCAAATACTATATACGGACCTGGTGGTTTATCAATTCAGCAAAAGCCTCAATGCAATTTTTAACAGATTAACTTCTCTTTATCCACATGGAAAAGTCGGTATCAACATACTAGAAAGATGTATGCCCACAAAACTCTAAATCCAAGAATAGTAAAGTAGACTCTAGAAATTTAAAAGAAACCACAGCATTTTGACATAAGTTTTTGAAAGTCATAATCTCTAAAACACAAATGTATTTTTTTAAGCACAATTTTTAGATTACGGAATCAACTAAAGGTGTCATATAAAATGAGTAGGATTTTGTTGTTGTAAAGTTTAACTTCACTCACTTGGTGGAGTTAAATAAAAGTTTACTGGCTTGCCAGGTGAGGTGGTACAAGCCTTTATAATTCCAGCACTTCAAAAGGTAGCATGTGGACCTCTTAAGAGATCTAAACCAGCCTGTTCTACATAATGAGTTTGACCCTGTCTCAAAAGCAACCACAATACTAGATGGTGAGGGCACACACCTTTGATCCCAGCAGAGGCAGAGGCAAGTGGATCTCTGAGTTCGAGGCCAGCCTGGTTTACAGAATTATTTCCAGGACAACCAGGGGTGCACAGAGAAAAAAGCCAGTTTCAAAAAACAAAACAATAACAAAAGCCCATAACCAAAAAAGTTTACTGGTTGAATCAATTGCTTTGCAATGCTTTTGACAATGAAACAACCTTATTTTTATTTTCTTTTACTTTTTTGTTTGTTTAAGATAGACTCTTATGCAACCGCAATTGTCCTGGAACTCTATATAAATCAGCCTGGCCTGAACTCATGGATATTAAACCCCCTCTCCCTCCTGAGCACTGAGATTAAAGACTTGTGCCACTACACCTGGGTATTTTTAATTTTTGAATAAAATTGTTGATATTGTTTGTAAGTAATCAGGTCAGAAATAAATTTTTGTCTTTTGTTTTTTCTGAGACAGGGTTTCTCTGTAGCCCTAGTTGTCCTGGAACTCACTCTGTAGACCAGGCTGGCCTCAAACTCAGAAATCCGCCTGCCTCTGCCTCCCAAGTGCTGGGGCATGCGCCACCACCACCCAGCTAGGTCAGAAATAAATCAATCAATGTAATTAAAAAGTTTACTATTCGACACCAAACTGAAGACTCATATTTATTTGAGGATACCTTTTCTACATTCATTAATCAAGCTGTTGTTTCAACATTGTTTATCACCAAAGGAATTGTGTGTGTGTGTGTGTGTGTGTGTGTATAAAATAACGTACAATATTGCTTATGTCGAAATTTATTCATCTGAAAAACAGGTGCAACGTTTAATTAGATGCACGCTTTTTTTCTTCTAAGCTTAAATTATACCCTGTAAAGGAACTTAAAACTAAATGCAACCATCCTCCAGCTTGAATAATCCTTTCAAACAGATGCAGCAATTTAAAAAATTCAAGGCATGAACCCGCAACTGCCACCTTCCAAAAGTTAGGATAACTCAAGTCTGTCAGAGGATAACTCAAGTCTGTCAGAGGATCGCATTAAGTGGACATTTAACTCCGTTTTAGCTTGTACCAAGCAATAAGTACGGTCTGCTTAAATTCTTTCCGCAAACATTCATAAATACTGTACAGATAGCCCAGCTTTGCTTTGTATCAGCAAAAACATGAATATAGACAGGGAACTCTAGAGAAGCAGACTCAAGAGAGAAATACTCAGTTAAACTGTTGATGAGTCAGTAAGCGCTAAAGGAAATCCAAGTGAATAGGGCGGCATCCCAGGTACTTAAAGAGTTGAGGATGGGAAGGCAAACTTCGCCGGTCGGCCGTAGTGAGCGGCGGTAGCCCGAAGTGGCGTGGCTGTCAAGGGGCAAGTGCGTACCGAGGCGCGGGGGAGGGGGCAGGACGCCACATCGGAACCGGGTGCAGGAGCCAGGAGGCAAAGACGCTCATCCCAAGCCCTCTCCGCCCGGCCTCAAGAGGACCCACGAGCGCAAACTCAGTGCCCTGCGGGCCCACGCCAGACTCTCGCCCAGAGGCGCTGGGCCCCAAACCCGGGAGGCCCAGGAGAGGTGGCTCCGAAGGAACCCTGCGGACGCCATTCCAAAAGCCAAAATGGCTGCCCCAAGGATGCCCGCAGCGCGCCGCCCGTGAGGAGGGAGTCGGGCGCTGCGGGAGCGGGGGAGGGGGCGCCGGGAGCGCCGTCACCGCCAGCCGGCCCGAGCCGCTCAGGTAGGTCCCCTCTGTCCCCGAGGGCGCCGGCCTCAGCCCCAGCCCTGGCCCCGGCCCCACCCCCCGGCCCGCGGCCCGAGCCCCAGCCCGCAGCCGAGCCGGGTGACGGCTGACGTACCTGCAGCTCGGCCCGCTCCACCTCCCAGTGCGCCCGCTCCATCTCGAAGCGAGCCCACTCGTGCTGGATGTAGTGCAGGATCCCCGGGATCGTGTACTGTTGCGGCCGGGACAGCTCCGGGCCTGCCGGGGGCCCCGCCGCCTCGGCGGCCGGAGGACCTCCACCGCCCGGCGCTCCGTTCGCTCCCGGCGGCAGACTCAGGTTCCCCCCGGGTCCCTGCTGCGGCCGGGGAGGGGCTGCCATCCCCTGGCCGCCGCCGCCTCCGGCCAGCTCGTCCATTGTGTGTGGGGCCCCGGCCGGGGCGCAGAGCCAGACGCCGACAGCTGCGGGGAGGGCCGGGACGGTGGCCCCGCGCCGACCGCAGGGCGGGGGGCCGGCCGGGAGAGGGCCGGGGAGAGGGTCGTTGCCGTGTGCTCGCCGCGGATCAGAGCAGGGAGCTGCCGGCCGCCGCCATTACGGTCCCTCCTCCATCTGCCCGTCTCACTCACTCACTTTGGGGGAGCGGGGGCCGCGGCGGGAGGAGGGAGGGACGGAGGAGGAGGGACGGAGGGCCGCCGCTCGCGCACGGCACGCTGGGTAGCGAACGCCGCGGCCAGCCGCACTCTGGAGAGCCAAATAGAGGCCGGCCTCACCCGACGCAGGCGCACTGAGGATGGACTGCTCTTCGGGGGCGGGGAAAGGCCTGGGCTCCGCCCCGACTCGGACGCCCTGCCCCAGCTTTTCTACGCCCGTGGAATCGGGATGCTGCCTTGACTTTGGGGGAGCGCGTGGGCGTCGGGCTTCCGGGTCGTTTTCCTCACGCGGGTATCCTTAGGAGCTGCGTGGGTCTCAGCCGAGGGCCTGGGCTCTGGAGCTGCGTGCAAGCCGGCCTCCGTACTGCCCTGGAATTCCTGACGTTTCTCTAGAATTCCTGGCGTGTTTTGCTCAGTCCCAGAGGGTCGGGCCTCTTTTCTGCCTGTCACTCACTTGACCTCTGGTTCCGTGGCACCAGTCAGTCTGCAGGATTCTGGAGACGTCTACTTTTGGCTAATAGCCCAGATTCTTCCGGACTTTCTCACTGGTTCCTGGGCTTCGTCGCAACCTGCTTCTTGGGTCCCACTTCGGTGCTCCTGGCCGCCCTTTGTAACTTCTTAAGTCTTTATTATTCTGAGATTGTCTGTGTTTGAGCTATTGCTTCCTTTTTTATTTTTATTTTTTTACTGGAAGAAGTAGTGATATCTTGAATTCTGGAGAACAGTGGGTGGATGGCAAACGATGGCTTTCAAAGAGACTGATGTTTAGAAGTGAATGAACGCATATATTGTCATTAGTGGCAGAAATTTTGATCGAAACAAAATGAAAGTATTGTAAATAGAACTTAAAATGAACTAAATCAACACAACGATATCTTCTTTCATCATTAAATGCTTTTAGAATGAAATACTACATACACAAAGGGTCAGTTTTAGGTGCTATGGTTTCACAGGAATTATCCTCATAAACTCATAAATTCTTAAAGTAAATAGAGGTAACAACCTGGCTGCCAGGACCATGTCTTTAATCCCAGCACTCGGGAGGCAGAGGTAGACTGCCTGATCTCTGAGTTTCAGACCAGCTTGGTCTGCAGAGCTCCCAGACAGCCAGGACAACAGAGAAACCCTCTCTGGAAAAGCCAAAAAAAGCAAAGGGGGGAAAAAAAAAACCCAACTAATAACATTTGGTAGTACAATAAGATAAAAGCAATATGTAACAGCAAATGAAATAGTATATAAAATTGGTTATGTTTTTAAACTTTTCTTTTTTTTTTTTTTTTTTTTTTGATTTTTCGAGACAAGGTTTCTCTGTATAGTCCTGGCTGTCCTGGAACTCACTTTGTAGACCAGGCTGGCCTCGAACTCAGAAATCCGCCTGCCTCTGCCTCCTGAGTGCTGGGATTAAAGGCATGGGCCACCACGCCTGGCACTTTTATTTTCACTCTGAAAGCCTATACAGATTTTCACATTGGAGCATATAAGTGACTTCATATAACTAAAGAGAGAAAAAGAAATACATTTTATTTTGTCATGTCTGCTGTGTTATGAAGAGCTAGTTGGATCTGTTACACTTATTCTTACTACCATATTTATGTATGAAGTGTCTTTAATAATATTAAGAAATGAGGCTGGAACTTGGGAGGCAGAAGCAGGCAGATTTCTGAGTTTGAGGCCAGTGTGGTCTACAAAGTGAGTTCCAGGACAGCCCTGGCTACACAGAGAAACTCTGTCTCGAAAAAAACCAAAAGAAAAAAAGACATGAAGCTGGAGAGATGGCTCAGCGCTTAAAAGCACTGACTGCTCTTCTAGGAGTCCTGAGTTCAGTTCCCAGCAACCACATAGTGACTCATAACCATCTGAAATGGGATGCAGTGCTCTCTTCTAGTATGTCTAAAGGGAGCAATAATGTACTCACACTAAATAAATACATCTTTTTTAAAAATATGAAGAAATAGAACTGTTATCTAAGAGTTGACAATCAGCATACAGCTGCTTCAATCAGTCCTATTCCTTAAAGGAGGACACGTAAAAAGCTCAGAAAAACTTACATCCTGAGAACCGTCTTACGAACACGAGGAAGCTTTTTTAAGGCTCTGAAGCCCACTTGGCTGGTGATTATATCAAAATAGTAAGTTGCACATTTATATTTCTCACTTCACACTTAAGCTCAAGGTAAGGTTGCCCCACCTACCCTGCAAAAAGACAACTGTTGTTCTTCTATTGTCCCTCTTAAGTGGAGACGGGCACATCTCTGAGATTGAGGCCCTCCTGGTCTACAAAGCCAGTTCCAGAATAGCCAGGACTGTTACACAGGGAAACCCTGTCTCAACAAAGAAACAGAAACAAATAGCAAAGTTTCTCTGCTCTGCTGAGTTGATGTTTTACACTGTTATTATACTTCCTGCTCCTGAGAACACTGAAATGAGTTTCTAGAACTTTTAGATAACACGTTCTCCAAGTTACACTCTCACAGTTCAGCTTACCTAACTGGAATTCTCTCTCTGACCCCTGGCTGAGTCATTTCCTCTCTTCAGTCCCCTTTGAAACTTCCTATTTATCCTGTCCTCTCTCTCACCCATCACTCATCCCTGCTCCTGCCCAGATTCTCTTCCTTTCAGAATGATTTCAGGTAGGTGGAGGGTAAAATGATGTGCTGTCCTTGAGTGTGAGATTCTCCTGTTTCTGCCACCCAAGTGCTTGTCAATGGACTTCAGCTTTCTCAGCTCATGATGATCTTCAAGAAAGTCTATGTATGGCGGCTCTGTACATTCTGCACTGGGGAGGCTGAGGCAGAATTATTGCTGGGAGTTTGAACCCTGAGCCACATGATGAGTTCAGGGCTAAACTTCACAGTGAGACCTTGTTTTGTTGTTGTTGTTGTTGCTGTTGTTGGGTTGGTTTAAAAAGCCATGCCTATATTTTTGATCAGCTTAGTTTTTAGGGCACTTTGTTTTCTATCCTATAAGTAATATTTGAACCAATATATATGCTTACTCAGCTGGACTTGTCGTATTTAATTTACATGAATTATGCAAGCCAAAGTATACCAGGGAATTCCAGACTTTTAAGTAAGTTGGGAATAGATAATACTCAGATACCTTCTTATCAGTCAGTTATTACATATGTGACTATGAAGAGCTTGCACTCGACTCTGCCTTTGAGAACCAAGTAGTGACTTGTGATTATCTAAGCACTTTGTCTTGGTGACATACACCTGTCATCTTCCCACTGAAGAACTCAAGCAGGTTCATAAATACTATTTTAGTTATTGTTTTTCCTCATCATAAATGGTATGACAAGAATTCTTGTTTTCATGGCTGGGAGAACAAGTCACAACACAGTTCTTGGTGACTTTAGCAAGTTCCATTGTATAATAGGAAGTGGTCCCCACCCCTTCATATTAGTGAGCGTGTGTGCTTTTGGAAACAAGGAAATAAAATCTCCCTTCACAGTTTGCCTACTGTCCTTTGATTAGGCTCAGTATTCATCATTAGCATGTTTGAAATTATAGTAATTTCAGGTGATTCTGTTACTCTGGGAAATAACAGGGTATTTGCACTTATAAAGTAAAAGAGC
Organism: Mus minutoides; assembly: GCA_902729485.2. Classification (NCBI taxonomy): domain Eukaryota; kingdom Metazoa; phylum Chordata; class Mammalia; order Rodentia; family Muridae; genus Mus; species Mus minutoides. The sequence goes on along the minus strand of CACVCL010028901.1, from coordinate 6,566 downwards.
AAACAAATATTACAGCCTACAGAAGGTTGCATAAGAACTGACATAAGGAGCCAGGCGTGGTGGCGCACACCTTTAATCCCAGAACTTGGGAGGCAGCGGCAGGTGGATTTCTGAGTTTGAGGCCAGCCTGGTCTACAAAATAGTTCCAGGACAGCCAGAGCAACACAGAGAAACCCTGTCTCGAAAAAAAAAAAAAAAAAAAAAAAAAAAAAAAAAGAACTGACATAAGGGGCTAGAGAGATGGCTCAGTGGTTAAGAGCACTGACTGCTCTTCCAGAGGTCCTGAGTTTAATTCCCAGCAACTACATTGTGGCTCACAGCTATAATGAGATCTGACGCCCTCTTCTAGTGTGTCTAGAGACAGCTACAGTGTACTCATGCATAAAATAAATAAATCGGGCTGGTGAGATGGCTCAGTGGGTAAGAGCACCCGACTTCTCTTCCGAAGGTTGATGAGTTCAAATCCCAGCAACCACGTGGTGGCTTGCAACCACCCGTAATGAGATCTGACGCCCTCCTCTGGTACGTCTAAAGTCAGCTATTGTGTACTTATGAATAATAATAAATGAATCCTTGGACCGGAGAGAGCAGGGACTGAGCAAGTGGGACCGACCGGAGCGAGCAGGTCCGACCAGAGAGAGACCGGAGCGAGCGGGGCAGACCAGAGCGAGCAGGGTTGACCGGAGCGAGGAAAAATAAAATAAAATAAATCTTTAAAAAAAAAAAAAAAGAAGAAGAACTGACGTGAGTTCAGACCAAAGGAGCATACCACATATTCCATAGCTACAACCAAAAAGGAGGAGACAGCTCTAACCTGCACTGAGGCCTAGCCTACAAAATGAGATCAGATATTGACTCATTACAGAAATTGCTTGTGGCTATGTGTCTTAGTTTGTTTTTTACTGCTAAGAACAGACATTATGACCAAGGCAACTCATATAAAAACATTTCATTGGGGCTGGCTTACAGATTCAGAAGTTCAGGCCATTATCATCAAGGCAGGAGCATGGCAGCATTCCAGCAGGCATGGTGCAACAGGAAGTGAGAGTTCTATATCTTCATCCAAAGACAACCAGGAAAAGACTAGCTTCCAGGCAGCTAGGAAGAGGGTCTTAAAGCCCACACTCACAGTGATACACCTACTCCAAGGCTATGCCTCCAAATAGTGCCACTCCCTTTACCAAACATATTCGAACCACTACACTATGAAAATTACATATATATATACTTTATATATCATGCAAGCCAAAGTATACCAGGGAATTCTGGGATTTTAAATAAATTGGGAGTATATAATACTCAAATACCTTCTGCTATATTTTCAGTGTACTTGAGTCAGGTAAATAAAATATTGTGTATAAAAGAAAAAGAAAATGGACACCAAACCTTTAAGAAACCCATGATACTATATAAAATTCTAGACCAAATTCATTTTGCAGTTGTCTCCTGGGTATTATGAGTCAGAAAAAAAAAGTAGGCTGTGGTAATATTGTATAATAGCTATCTTACAGAGATATCAAAATTGAAGAGAGAGAAAAGAAAAGCTCCTGGAGCCAAGTCCTTCCTGTACATTGACTAAGAGTGTACAACCAAGTCTCCAAACTTAGGAGCAGAATGATTGGAAAATATGAACAAACAGGAAACTGGCCAGACTCTCCAAGGCGATAATTTGACAAGATTAAGAATGTGGCTTGTCAGCCAGGTGTGGTGGCGCATGCTTTTAATCCCAGCACTTGGGAGGCAGAGGCAGGTGGATTTCTGAGTTCCAGGCTAGCCTGGTCTACAGAGTGAGTTCCAGAACAGCCAGAGTTTTACAGAGAAACCCTGTCTCGAAAAAAAAAAAAAAAAAAGAAAAGAAAAGAAAAGAAAAAAAGAATGTTGTCCATCAACCAAGGAGTATACTTGGCTCCAGCTGCATATGTAGCAGAGGATGGGCTTGTCAGGCATCAATGGGAGGAGAGGTCCTTGGTCCTATGAAGACTCGATAGATGCCCCAGTGTAGGGGAATTGAGGGCAGGGAAGTGGGAGTGGGTGGGTGGGAACACCCTCATAGAAATGGGGAAAGAGGATGGGGTGGGGGTTTCCAGGAGTGGGGAAAAGCCGGGAATAGGATAACACTTTTAATGTAAATAAAGATAAATAAATAAATAAATAAATATGGCTTGTCTCCCTATGGGGCATCAGGGTATATTCAAAAAGATGGTGCCAGGCAAGGGGCACCTGTCCTGAGCAACCTTTGCAGGACAGTGCGCTCCTTTGGAGACTGCTGTGGTTTGGTTCGGTCTTGTCTTGTTCTTTCTTTTTTCTTGTATTAATGATCAAATCCAGACTCTCACATATGTAATGCACACTACTGAGGCCACACCTTCACCCCCTTGAAAAGATATAACAGCATATTTTTTTGTTTGTTTGTTTGATTTTTTGTTTTTTGAGACAGGGTTTCTCTGTATAGCCCTGGCTGTCCTGGAACTCACTCTATAGACCAGGCTGGCCTCGAACTCAGAAATCCGCCTGCCTCTGCCTCCCGAGTGCTGGGATTAAAGGCGTGAGCCACCACGCCCAGCATAACAGCATATTTTAATCACCTTTAATTTTGCCTTGCTATTGACAGTCCAACCTATTGACAGTACATAACAGTTATCCCACAGAAAAAGATGGAACTCTTTTTTTTTTTTCTTTTCCAGAACTAGAAATTGAACTCAGAGCTTTATGCCTTCTAGGCTAGCACTGCTACTCTCTTCCCAATTGTTTTTGACATGTATTTATGTGTGTGTGGGGGGGAGGGGAGTACACATGTGCACATACACAGACATACATCAGGGCACATGTCGAGGTCAGAGGGCAACTTAGTGGAGTCATTTCATCTGCCATATGTGGACGGGGGGTGGGGGGTGTCAAATACAGGTCATCAGGCACAACAGTCTTCACCCGCTGGGACATCTTGCTGGCCCTACTTTATATTTTGACAGTGACTGGCTAAGCTGCTCAGACTGGCTTTAGATTCTCTCTGGCCAGGACAAGGCGTGAATTTGTGAGTCTCTTGCTTCAGCCTCCCCTTAGCTGAGATGGGAAAATTCTTTAGAGACATTTAAAATAACTCTTATTGAACTTTGTTGTTTTTGAAATAACTGAAGATTGAATCCATATTTCTGAGCATATTCAATAGTTCAATAGCAGTCTTCCATTGAACTAGACAGCTCACGATTGATTTTTTTTTTTTTTTTTTTTTTGGTTTTTCGAGACAGGATTTCTCTGTATAGCCCTAGCTGTCCTGGAACTCACTTTGTAGACCAGGCTGGCCTTGAACTCAGAAATCCGCCTGCCTCTGCCTCCTGAGTGCTGGGATTAAAGGTGTGCGCCGGGCAACCGACTGTTCTTCCAAAGGTCCTGAGTTCAAATCCCAGAAACCACATGGTGGCTCACAACCATCTGTAATGAGATCTGACTCCCTCTTCTGGAGTGTCTGAAGACAGCTACAGTGTAATTACATATATTAAATAAATAAATCTTTTAAAAAAAAAAAAAAGCCGGGCGTGATGGCGCACGCCTTTAATCCCAGCACTCGGGAGGCAGAGGCAGGTGGATTTCTGAGTTCGAGGCCATCCTGGTCTACAAAGTGAGTTCCAGGACAGCCAGGGCTATACAGAGAAACCCTGTCTCGAAAAACCAAAAAAAAAAAAAAGGCGTGCACCACCACACCTGGCGATGATATTTTTACTGTTCAAACATCGTAAGATACTGATGATTGTAAACTGAAGTATGATCAGTTTATTGCCTCTGCTGACAATTGACAGTCTTTTGGTCTGATAACTTAATTTCCTATTTACATTTTTGTAGGGATTATATAGCATTGCTACAATTTATTATGAAATACAGAGTAGCAATAAACAAGCTGGACAGTGGTAGCAAATGCCTTTAATCTCAGCACTCAGGAGGCAGAGACAGGTAGAGTTCTATGTGTTGGAAGCCAACCTGGTTGGCTGAACAAATTCCAAGACAGCCAGGATATGAACAGAGAAACCCTGTGCCTTAGTCAGGGGTTACTGCTGTGAAGAGACACCATGGCCAAGGCAACTCTTAGAAAGGAAAGCATTTAATTGGGGATGGCTTACGCTTTCAGAGGTTTAGTCCATTATCATCATGGCAGGAAACATGACAGTATGAAGGCAGACATAGTAATGGAAGAACCAAGAGTTCTGTATCTGAATCCAAAGGCATCCAGGAGGAGGGTCTCTTCTGAACAGGGCAATGTTTGAGCACAGGCCTTCACAGCCCATTCCCAAAGTGATACACTCCCTCCAACAAGCCCATACCTTCTAATAGTGCCACTTCCCATGGGCCAAATGTATTCAAATCACCACACCCTGTCTCAAAAAGTAAACCAGAGAGAGGGAGAGAGAGAAAGAGAAAGAGAATGATAATCAATTCAGATATATGGCTTAATTTTTCTTCGTCAATTTTTGCCTGCTAGATTTTAATTTTCAGAAGTAGAAAGGAAGCTGGGGGCACAAAACTCTAGTCCCAGCACTTGGGAGGCAGAGCCAGTTCCAGGACAGCCAAGGCTGCCAATGGAAAACATGGTTTAAAAAAAAAATAGGGTAGGGAGGAGGAGAAGAACAAATAAAAGAAGTAGAAAGATGAAGGAAACCAAACAAGAATTTCAGAAATATGCTAACCACAAATATTTGGAATTTTTTTTTTCATTTGTTTGTGACCGGGTTCTATACAGCCGAGTCTGAACTTCAATTCATTATATAGCTGTGAGTGGCCTTGACACTCAGCTTCCCCCTCCTCAGTACCAACAATGCTGGTGTGAGTCACCACACCTAGCCCTAATCACAGATGTTAGGCACAGCTTATACAGAGTGTATACAGAATGTAGCATGTCATGTCTCACAGGGCTTCAGAGATGAACCTAACTATGGTATTGAGGTAATGAAGAAAAGACAGACAGACACACGGGCAGAGAAACTGGGATCAGGTGATCTGGCCCCTCTGCTGGAGAAACCGTAGCATCCCTGAAGTGGTGTGTTTTGAGTTGAGCAGAGAAGCATCATTACTGCCTCCAGCTGGGCAAGGAGGCATAGTTATTACATGCTCCAGCTGGGCAAGGAGGCATAGTTATTAAATGCAGATAAACAAGGGGTGGCGCTTATAATACAGCTGGATGAAAGGGATGGGTTTAGCTAGTCTCAGTAGGAAGCAGTCTCTGCAGAGGAGCTGTGTTTAAGCTGTAAATACCTAGGTTGGGGAGAGAGCTTCGGTGGACATTTTCTTCACACTATCAATATCCAAAGGTGAACAAGAGGAAGGCTTTGGCATTCCTCTGTGTGACTCACCCCCCTGATGGGGAGGGGTTGCTTTCCCATTCCTCCATGGGTCTGAGGGTCTGGGGTCCTTGCCATGGCTGTGCTTGTGTCACAGCACACATCCACCAGGACTTACACCACCCAGGGCTCCCTCCTCTTCTGCCGTAGCAGCTTTAGCTTTCCTGTCCTAATTTCCTCATGATATAATTGGGTCACCTCTTGGACATTTTACACTGTCATTTTTTTAAGTGGATAGAGAGACTCTGTCTCAAAAATACCAAAATAACTAACTAAATAAATAATTTAAAAATGGCCAGGCCTGGAGGTACACCCCTTTAATCCCAGCAACTGGGGGAGGCAGAGGCTGGTGGATCTTTGTGAGTTTGAGACTAGCCTGGTCTACATAGTGAGGTTTGTTTTTTTTCTTTTTATTATTTTCATGATGATGGGGAAAGAACACAGAGTCTTACACATACTGAATAAGCATGCTACAGTTGAGTGCCATTCCCAGTCTTAGTAGACTTATACTAGTCAACAGGGTGCAGCTATGGTCCTATTTATAGTCATCACTAAATGGCTAAGTCTTTTTTTTTTTTTTTAAAGATTTATTTTTTTTTTATTATATAAGTACACTGTAGCTGTCTTCAGACACTCCAGAAGAGGGCATCAGATTTCATTACAGATGGTTGTAAGCCACCATGTGGTTGCTGGGATTTGAACTCATCACCTTCGGAAGAGCAGTCGCGTACTCTTACCCGCTGAGCCATCTCACCAGCCCATAAATGGCTAAGTCTTTTGTTCTTTTTTTTTTTTTTTTCAAGAAAGGAGAGATAATAAAGAACAGGGTGTCATGTATCTCAGCTTTGCCTTTAACTTCTACTGTGTAGCAGACTGGCCTTGAACTCCTGACCCTCCTGCCTCTGTCTCCTGAATGCTGAGACTACTCTTTTTTTTTTTTTTTAATTGGATATTTTATTTATTTACATTTCAAATGCTAGTCCCTTTCCTGGTTTCCTGTCTGCAAACCTTCTCTATTCCATGCCCCTATACCCTGCTTCTATCAGGGTGCTCCCCCACCCACCTACCCTCTCCCACCTCACCACCCTAGCATCATAGCAGCCATATTTATAATAGCCAGAAGCTGGAAACAACCCAGGTGTCCCTCAACAGAGGAATGGATACAGAAAATGTGGTACATTTACACAATAGAGTACTACTCAGCTATTAAAAACAATCACTTCGGCCGGGCGTGGTGGC
>CACVCL010028900.1:0-86702 GCA_902729485.2 Mus minutoides | reverse complement strand
TTGTCTTGAAAGAATGGCTAGTGCAGAAGAGCTGTACCTGAGGCTGCAGCCTGGCCCTGTTCCTCTGTATCAGGCCAAAGTACCTCTTAGAGAATCATTTCTTACAGCTAACACACGCGCTTTTCATTTCTTACAGCTAACACACGCGCTTTTCACAGATTAGCTTCCTGTCTTTCACACCAGTGTAAATGGCATATATTCATCATCCCCCTTACTATGTATTAATGCTAACATTAAAACTTCACAAGTTTCACATCTTCACAATTCAGAATATAACATCTTTCAGAGAGGGGCTGGAGAGAGAGGGGGGAGGGGGAGGGGGAGGGAGAGAGAGGGCGGTAGAAGGAAGGGGAGGGGGAGAGGAAGAGAGAGGGTGGAAGAAAGGGAAGGAAGGAGAGAGGGAGGGAGGGAGAAGGGGAGTAGGAATTTCAGGATGAAAACGTTTTGTCAGTTGACTAGTTGGCTGTTAACGCTGGGTCCATCGAGGAGGACTCAAGATGCTTCCGTCTGTGCTTGGGTTCTCACTGCCCGCTCTTTGTAGCCCCAGCTTCTTTCCCTACTCGTCACTGCTTCCACAGCTGTGGAGGACAGCACATAAGCTGGGATACCTAGGTGGGGTGACTTGCTTTGTACCTCATCAAGTCTTCATCCCAGGCTAGGGCACAGTGAGGGCTTTTTCTCTCCATCTCACAAAAAATGGCCTGGGGAAGGATCACGTGGGCTGAAGGGATGATGTAAGGGACACATGGGTCCAGGTGGCATGGACACTCTGTTCCTGAAAGAGCTGTCTGCCTCCTCCATCGCTCTGTACCCTTGGCCACTATGCGAGCCCATCTTAGAATCTAACAAGCTAGATTTCCATCAAAGCACAGATAGGATTGACAATGATGCAACTGGATGGTAAAAAACTGTGTTCTGGGAGTTCCCATCTAAATCCCCAGTTCTGTAAACTCAGGGACAGGTACCGATCGCACATAGACTGCTTGGTACTATACACACGTCTATGGTGAAGATTGATTTATAAATTAGTCAGTGAAACCCCAACACTCCCCAATAAAACAACAGCAACATGGTGAAATAAAAGCTAGTTAAAACTTATGGTTGGCACTTGGAATCTTCCATTTAATATTCCGAGACAGCGATGACTGAAAGAAACTGAAATTGTGCACAAATGAAACCGTGGCTGGGGCAGATAACAGGGCTGAGTTTGTGGAGCACTCTGACTGCAGTTCTTTCTAACAGAGGAGGAGATCTGGATTTAGATTACTGAAGCTCATTTCTGGGCCTAGGCAGGAGGTTGTACTTTGCAGGAAGGAGAAATAGCAAGATAGGAACGTCCCCTGTCAATCTCATTAGAAGATTATTGGAAAGTGATTCAAGGTATTTGGTACAAGTTGGGCTTTTGTGATATTCATGGGTCTGACTTCTGAATTCACCCTTATCTTCTAATAAGTCTGGTGATAATTAAAGAAAGAATGTGTTCACAAGGTTTCAAGCTCTTATCTCGTTTAACACCGCTACTTCTTTGTGTGTTTTTCAAAGATATTCCTAACTTTCCCTGAAAATCCCCCAGAGCCTGATATAGAGCAATAGCACACCAGGCCTTGAGGACCCCCAGCCCTGGACCTGTATGTGCCATGAGCCATGAGGGCTGAGAATGAGCTCTGGCCTCATCATCCTGTGAGCCTGGAGACTCCCATGAGCAAAGCCTGGTGACATCGGATAACTCTGAAGACCTTAAGATGCCCCTAGCTCCAGGCTTCTGCTTGGTTGCTCCGAACTGGCAATTTGCAAGGATCATGTTTAGAAATTTAAAAAGTCAGATCATTCCCTATGTTGGAGAACAAGCAGACAAACCACCTAAAATGGTGTGTCTGGACCTCATAGATGACAGTGTGTTTAGATAAAGAAGAAGAAAAACCAAGCAATATTTCCCCACATTATTATGTTTTCATTTGTTTCAAAGAAAACAGCTTAGCTTTGGCATATGATTCATCTGCATTTCCTTCAAAAAGAAAAGAAAAGAAATGAAATGGAGGGATCTCTTTACAACTTCCAGCCACAATTCTCCAAGGTGGACGGTAGTTATTTCTAGAGCTATATAATCCATTGTCCAGTAATGAGCAACCATTGTTTTCTAGGGAGCTTCATTTGGTGATGCCAGGACAAAGATGAATTTGGTAAATTTTAATTAAAAAAGGAAGAAACATCCATGTAAGAATGGTAGAAAAAAGAATGCCTGGTATCTCTACTGTGTCTATATATAGATCTTACAAGTAAATTGTCTCAAAGGAATTGTTGTTAATGACTGTTAGACTGATGTTACTCACATTCAAAATGGAATTCTTCACAAAACAAGCAAAAATTCAGTGGCTCATTATAAAAATATTGATAATAAATAATTTAATATTCATTAATATTGTCTTGAAATTTTCTCTAACTAGTGACTATATATACATATACATGTATACACACACACACACACACACACACACACACACACACACACATATATATATATATATATATATATGCATCTCTCTCTTTAGCGATGTATGTGTTGTATGTGTGTATTTACTTGGAAATTCTTATTTCAGTTAAGTATTAACATTGCAATTTGGTTATACTGGCATTGGGTGGGATCTAAAACTCAGTTAAGAATAAAGAAACAGATCTGTCCCATTGGGACTAATTATATCCAGCCCCCTTATTATCATCTCCATTGTTTCTGTGTGCATCTTTGCCCTGTAACCCATTCTCTCTGCAGCTAATGTGGCCCTTTCAATTTGCACCTCCTTCACCTTGGAATCACACTGCCTTTTAAAAGAGGCATTTAAAAATCAATTTCTGAAAAGATGAGGGATACGCAGTAAAGAAATGGATTAGCTGACATCCACAATGCGAGCACAGAAGACAAGAACTCATGGAAAAGCAGAACACACACATTCTCAGACAGGAATAAAGGTATGGCCTATTCCTGCCTCCATCAGAGTTCCTGGTTCAATGTAGCTGCTAATAATTGACTGTTAATTAATTAAACTGATGAGTAACTCAGAGCCTAGTATAATTTCAGCAGTGTTTCTGGCCTGTAAACTATTCTTTGTATCTTATTCATACAAGTGAGTATCTCTCAGGTGAGAAAACCAGTCTCTCAATGTTCACAGACCACACTGAAATTTCAAACCCACTTGATGTATTTACCCAGTATTCCCCGGCTCTTTAAGAAGGTATTTGAAGTGGTCGATTGTCCCAGAAAATACCTAACAGAGTCCAGATATATCCAATCTTCTCCTAAGAAGGCCCATTTCACTAAGTCCAAAAGATATCCAGCCATTGTCTTTATAACATGATGATACCAGGTTGGTGTCCACAAAATGGAAGGAAATCATGACCTGTCTCTGTTTTAGATAATATAAAAACCCTTTCTAAAATATTAAATTGCATGCTAGTGGTTTCTAAAAACTTGAACTTTAGCTCCACAGGAAAAAAGTGACTTTCTTCTATTTTTATAAGGCCACAGATTTTTGCAGTCTTATATCTTAGAGTTCGAAAAGTATTCAGCATATGACATGAACCGTATGAAAGAACTGTGTGGTGGTTTAAAGATACACTTGAGAGAGCTACACCTCCACCCTTGTGATGTTTCCTACTGAGTTTGATTCCTGATTTTGCCATCAACCTTATATACATATTCTTAATGCCACAGGAGAAGAAATCCAGGAGGAAACCACAGGAACATGAATGCAAACAAAGATAAACCAAGGAAACAAATTAAAACCGATTGGGAAAACTTACATTGCAATTTTTAGAAAATAAGGTGTTTTTTGTCCCCGTTAAGTTTAATGATTGAGTGAAAAATTTAAAGCCTGATATAAAATGTATCCATCATCTTTTTCTTTAGAAAGCCATCTAAGTAGGTCAAACCCAAATTTCACTGAATAGAGAAAATAGCAATGGATTATTCTCGTGGCTTCCTTCTGTTTGGTGATTTGTAGTTCAGCTAATAATGATGTGTTACATGGGACGGTTTTGCATAATTTATCTTTTGTGCAGGGTTCACACTGCTAGAGCAGACATACTGCACATGCTCAAGGAGTTCCAATAAGACATCGCCCATTGGTTCCTCTTTAACTAAGAAGCAGACCTTCCCAACTGGGACAGTCACCAAAGCCTCCATGTGTTCCACACCTCCTCACAGACCCCTTGAGAAGGAAGATGTCTTTGTACTACTCTCTACAGTCCTGTCTCAACCTTCAGTGACTCCTTCTGGTTTTGAATTATGGCCAGTCAAAGCAAGAAACCTGCTAACTGCCGTTTCAACATGTTGAAAATTTAACTCCGATTTGCAGACTGGGGAGGAAGAATTCCTTTGTTAAGTAACTTGTCCCTAGTTACAGATTAAATGGCTGTCTTGGCCATTAAACACAGGTCTTTATATAACATCAGAATCTGTGGAAAACAGACTGATTGTGGTCCTCTACCACAAACCAGCGACCTTTGTCAATTACATTCGGTTTAGACTGAGATTTAGGCCTTGTCCACAGCTCCGTGATGAAGCCCATGCCTTCAGCTAAATGCTAGCTGTACAGACACTGGGGACAGAGCTGACCCCCTCCTACCCCACAGCACTGAAAAGCCAGGTCTGATATGGACTTCTGCATCTTTAAGCCTTGTTTAGTCAAACCAAACAGACCGAAGCTCTCCGGGGATAAACAGGCTTAATAACACAACCCAGAAGGCAGAGCCCACAGAGTGAGCATGAATTAGTAAACAAAAGATGTTTTAAAGCAACCCAGACCCTGGGAAAGGTTTGCCAAGAGGTCTGACCAGCCAACAAATGCCACCTGTGACATATTCTTGACTTTTTTCAGGGTGATTTACAACAATCTGTTTTAATTTTGCATATTCGCATTTGAGATCCTCTGTTCTTTCTTCAAACACTCTCTAATGAACCAACAATCCAAGGTTGAATGAATCTAGGCTGCTTAAATTATATTCCCCCCTTTCCAATGCCTACACTGTTTTGAAACAACTGGAAGTAGTTCTTCTTCTTCTTCTTCTTCTTCTTCTTCTTCTTCTTCTTCTTCTTCTTCTTCTTCTTCTTCTTCTTCTTCTTCTTCTTCGTCTGTTTTGGTTTTTCGAGACAGGGTTTCTCTCTATAGCCCTGGCTGTACTGGAATTCACTTTGTAGACCAGGCTGGCTTCGAACTCAGAAATCTGCCTACCTCTGCCTCCTGAGTGCTGAGATTAAAGGTGTGCGCCACCACGCCCCGCATTTTTAAATTATTATTATTAAAAACACTTATATAATAAAACTAAAGTAAGACTTCTTAGAATGCAATTATAACTGATGAGTTTGGAACTGACTATGTACAAAACCTTAACTTTCTACAATGCTAAAAATTATTTTACCATCACTAATATTTCTCTCATTAACTTGATTATCACAATAAAAAAAAAGACCCCTGAACAAACAACCTCTTATAACTTCTTAGCCAGTCTCACTAGCCTACCACTGTTATGACAAAAATGATGACACCTGCCTACATTTCTCAATTATGTTTCCCTCAGACCCTTTAGCCACACCACTAATCATTCTCACAACTTGATTACTACCATTAATAGTCAGCCAAAATCATTTAAAAAAAGAGAAAAAATTACATATCAAAAACTTTATATTTCCATACTAGTTAGCTTACAAATTCTCCTTATCATAACCTTCTCCGCAACTGAACTGATTATATTTTATATTTTATTTGAAGTCACTCTTATTCTGACACTTATTATTATTGCTTGATGAGAATGCATGTTAAATTTAAACAAGCAAATGTACCCCTGGAAATGGATTTAAGAGTGGTGTGTGTGTGTGTGTGTGTGTGTGTGTGTGTGAGAGAGAGAGAGAGGGGTGGGGAGAGAGAGAGAGAGAGAGGCCATGTGCACACATTTTCAGAAGTTCTTACCAACTCCCTGCTCTTTCGGGCAAGCTATGGTAACAATCACTTTTCATTTGTGTGCAATAAAATGTTTTTTTAAATATCTAAACACTTGTAATTTCATAGTAAGTTTTTCACTTTAAAAGATGAAAGAAAAGCAGATATTAGTACCACTAAAATGGGCCACAGAACATCCCAGCACCGCAGCTGCGGACAGCTACCCATGAAGACATGCCCAGAGGGAGGTGCAGGAGGGCAGCTCCTCTCTGGAGGGAACATGGGAACGAATATATTTTGAAAAGCAGGAAAGCTTCCAAGCTTTTCAACCTATTCCATAACTTTTTTGTTTGAATTAATTACAACTAGGACACATATGCCCCTGGTCATGTATTTCTTACTGGTCTTGAGGAAGATCTATCTATGAAGCTTGGCAAACTTTCAGAATAAGATTAAACTGTTTTAAAATAGAAAAGAAAAAACCCTTTTACTTTTACTCTTGTGTTCAAATAGTCAGTGCACATTTAAGTCATATTTCTAATACTCTGTTCTGACTCTGTGGTTGTCATAAGCAACATATCCAAACACAGTTCATAGATCGCATTACAAGATTTAATGAAAACTCTTGATTTATATCTTTTAAGAGAAAATGCACACAGGCAATCAGGAAGAGAGAGTTTTCTAGCACCTTTCAAAATACAGAGCTAACTGCAGTGCCTGAGTCCAAATTTAAATAACACTCAAGGTCAGTAACTTTATGAACAGGAGTCAGTGCCCCAAGACTCAGGCCTGTGGCTTAAACGTCCACCTAGCAGCTCTTGCCTGGACAAATGACCCCCACAACTCTCCTCACCAAAGCATGCTCTCTAAAGAAAGAGTAACCAAGAACCTTGTCATCTGCAAAGAGACATAACGAGAATTTCACTCAGTACTGCATGGGAAAGACAGAGATTGCTCACAGAAAATAAAATGCTAATATAGACATCTTATTGTCAGAAGCTCTTTGTCCAGGGAGGAAGTGTGATCCAGAGAAGAGACATTGCAGCAGGCAACTGAATCTCAGCTTTCTCTGTCCACGACTACTGGTGTCACCATGAACCAGCCACCCCATCCTCCGAGATCACAATGATGTCATCAGTACAAAAGAACCAGTGTCCTCTAGATACCCGGAGGAATGCCAGGATCTCCTTAACAGGGAAAGGACAATCAGTTGGTGAGGGAAATCAGCACAAGTGGGTGGAGTTTGGGTTCCCTTACATAATGTGGACAAATCTCCACTTCTGGTCAAGATCTACCAAGAAGACCAAAATTTCACCCTCCTGCCAGAGAAAAGGAATTGATGGACTAAATAAGAGAAAGAGCCTCTGCAGAGTAAGGACTACAGAGGAAGAGGAGACACACAAGGTGAGGTCCTAAAAGTGTCAGCAACTGTGGTCCCTGAGCTTCCCTGACTGTACAAAGTAGGGGTCTCAGACAGTGAATCCCAAGAAGGAAAGAACATTGGAGACACAGGACTTTACAGGACCAGGTGCTCTATAAGAGATCTGAAGGTTATCCTCCTGACTGATTGTAGCTGAGGACTCTTCAGTGCCTGCTGGTATAAGAAACAGGCTAGAGGAAAAAGGTACCCAGAAGATTAGAGGTAATAGTGCCTGAAGTCCAACAGACACAGGACTGCCTGGTTCTTGTCAATCCTATTTGAAACTCAGAGTTCATGGTAGACTATTAAGGATCCTGATTTGAAAATGGAAGTAACAAGCTACAAGAAAAGTTACTCCACCTAACAAATCTAAAAAGAGCAAAATGCAAAAGGGTGAAGCTGCTTCTAGGTAAACTAGCTAGATTTCAAATCAAAGTCTGAATATATTCATTATACAAAAGTACCTAGCACCCAACAACATAAAGTTTATAGTATATGATAGCCAATAAAAATTATGCATGAAAGTTTCAGACATAATCTTAGGTATGAGATGAAGGGATGGCCATAAGAGACTAAGGACAGATGGAATTGTTTTACATTGATAAAATAGCTACTATGAAAAAGAGAAAAACCTCTAGCACAGCCAGATCAAACAAAAGATTATCTGTAGAGGTGATAAGAATGGCCTGTTGAAAACAGCAAACATCATTAAAGTAGTTAAAGAAAATCACTTCAATAATTCTATACCCAGCCAAAATATCTTTTAAAACCAATAGTAAAGTTAAGGTGTTTTTCGGGCGTAAATAAATCACCAGCTTATACACATTCTAACCCAAAACACTCAAGCTTTATTTTACCTGCACTTGGATGCCCAAGAAGAAAAATGATACAGGGTAAATGTGAACAGAGAATATGACTATAAAAACTCATGACTACATTAGGCAAAAGGGTATGATGGTTTTTCATTATATAAAAAAGATTTTAAAAAATGATGGCTTGAAGAGAAATAAGAATGCAGCATGGAAATCAGTATAAAGGTAATTGCCAAAACAGTTAAGAGAGGGAGGGCCAACACTGATCTATGACCCCATATCTTTAGGATACAATGTACCTAAGTCACATCTAAAAATAAAGTGCTTATGGCATTTCTCCTAGTTTCTTCTCTGTGGCCTCCAGTCTCCACTGTCTGGATAGCACCATTGATGCTGTGACCTGAAGTGACATCTCAATGTGACCTACCCTTGGGGGCACCGCCTGCAGTGCGGTGATGTAATTCTCGAGGGCCAGGCGGCGGCGGTCATTGAGCATGGCTTCAACTCTGGCCATGTGTGTCTCTACAAGCTGCTGTCTCTCGTTGGCTGCTTCCTGTTCCAGAGATTCCACTTTCTCCTGAAAATGCTGATGTGAAAAAAACCACACAAACATATTTGTTTATTAATGTAATGATTAGTGCAAAGATAGCCTCTCTCTGTACAAGGTCAAACAGAGACCTTGTAGACTAGGTTTAGTCCTAAATTCCTAATCTCACTTAAATTTTCCAAGGGACTGGAGGAACTGAAAACTCCAGTATCTCAAAAGATGTATCACTAATGGAAAGACAATTGCAAGCCATAGAATAAATTTGGGGTAATTAATTCTGATTTTAAATAGTTGGGCGCAAATGTAAGGGAAGCAACTTATTACTAAGACAAGGAGTGAGAAGGAGTGAAGGTCATGAAAATATGAACAGGGGTTTCCAGCAGATGCCTGGAGGCCCTTGATGACTGAAAGTGGCATATTCTATCTAGTGTGTAGGTGGGGCTGGGGTGTTACCTGGATAACAGCCTTCTTGTCAGCTTTGGGCAAGTTCTTGGCTTGTCGCTCTGCCTCTTCCCATTCTCTCATGACCTATAGAGAGGACATAAGACAATATGAAAATCCTCCATTCTCCTTTCAAATACAGATTTAACACGGTGGCTTATATTACAGTATGTTTCCTATTAAAAACACACTACATGCCCATGCCAATGTGAATAATGTTTGTCCTACAAGAATATAAATAATTTATGCCAGCAGTATGGTGAATATAAATGCCCACATGTATTGCAGCCTCCCGAAATAAGGTTGGTTCATCTTTCCATTTTCCTTGAGAAATGTCTGAAAGTCATTTTACTGGATGTGAGTAAATGCTACATCCACTCCAGTAGTGACAAGCACGACAGGCCCCCAAAACCTGGGTGCTGTCCAGAGGTGAAAGTTCACGGAAACTTAGTCTCCTGGAATTGTGGCAATGCTCCAATGTCTTTGCTTTAGTTGGTAAATGGATCTGTGTGCTTTCCCTTAATATTGCTTTATTATAATTTTTCATATAGCTAAGTTAAGATTCTTCACCAGTTCTAGGCAGTCTTTGAGCCGACCCTGGGCATTGATAGCTAAGTCATTACCCTACACAGGAATTTACCATTATCTAGGAAGAAGGAAGTATGTGATCTAAGGAGGAACCAGAGTAGATAGTTAGAACTATAGATAGCTGAGTTACACCCATATACAAGTATTTACAATGGCCTAGGGGGAAGGTGGACTATACAATAGACTAGAATATGAACTATGGCAAGGGCACGAAGCCCTTGCCCCTGGCTTCTAAGATTAAGTGGACCTTAGGTGGAGTTGTTTTTGATGCCAGTTGTTAACATTGAATTTTATCCCAGTTGGTTCCTGCCAGTCCTTCTGTGTTTGTATTCCTCTGTTTTGTTTAAGAATTTGGTAACCTCATTGTACCTTGCTGGTGTGTCGCCTAACTTCCCTATTTTCTTCTGTATAAAAAATCTGACGCTCAACTTGACAAATTACATTCAGATCCATACTCCCTTGTGTTGAGTCTGTTTGCACCCCAATTCCCACCGACTCTATGCCCACCTGCCAGAACCCCTGATTCCCACGGATTGAGGGGGACCAATTAGGCCCATTAAATGGCAAGTAAACATTGATTACTCATAAAAGGTGTATGCCATCTGAGGGAAGCCTCCCATCAATGAACTAAGACATTGATTTTAACCTTTTACAACATCAAGTCATAGCATTCCAAGTGATGTATTTTGCGTATGTGTATGTGCAAACCAGGAATACAATGCCAAGGTCTACTCCTTGCACAAATGAAGAGTGGACTCTTCCTGTTCAGTAACCTAAGTCATGAGTAGCAAGGGGATTATTCCAAATCCACCCAGAAATCCCCCAAAAGTATGCATTATAACTCCTGAATGTGGCAAAAGGTAAGAGACTAGTTGAGTAAGCAGGCCAGCCTGCTGAGTCATTACTCTCTCCTGTTCTTGACCTTCTTGTTCACTGATCAGAACACAGTGTCTACTGCTATGTGCTTCAGAATGCAGGTTAACTCTTCATCATCCACGGCTGCCCTTTCCTTTCCTACTGTCTGGTCTGTGAAGTGGGTTTCCATGTGAAGAAAGCTTAATGAAGGATGATGAAGCAATATGCCAAGTTGATTACGGGGTAGGTACTTGTGGACTTTTTAATCCATCTCCTGAAACTGCCAGGAAAACCAGGCTTATATGGTTTTATCCGATCAGCATGCAAGTTGTTTTTGTTTTTGCTTTTGCTTTTTAATTAGTTTCTTGAGAACAAGATACATGGAAAATGTACAAACTGTTCAAGGTACTTGAGTATTTCTATTAGCTAATAAAGGGCAGCGGTGGATGAAGATATATTGAAGAAATGCTTTGCTTTATAGATGAGCCTGGGAAGAAAAATGTTTCAATTTCCTGTATGGAAGGGAACATTCCCGAGTGGCGATGTTCTAACTAGAATTCCTCAGGCAAGACATCTCAAAATTAGTTTGAGATAGAAACTAAATGTCTTAATGGGGTGTGAAAACTGACTCCCTGAATTATGCATTTTTGCTATCATCTCATCTTAGACATTTGGAACCTGGATCACCCTCTTGGAATTGCAGATCCATGAAATAATTAAGATTTACCTAGGTAATGTATTGAAAATACGCATTACTATATAAATGAACTCGAAAGTTGATTTTTCAGAATAATTTAGCAACATCTTCTACTCTCACACATCCATAGCCTATGTCATCACTGAAGGACTACTGACAGACACACTGTAGGCATAAGATTTACCCCTTAACCAGTGGCTTTTACTGGGGTACACTGGTAATAGATAATATTACTGGGTTAAGTGCTTTACAAAGTCTGTCTGATTTAATTGATGCCCGATTACAGCAGGCCCTGTAATCAGTAATCTCACTCTACAGACCAGTTTAAGAAAGCTATGAGAGTAACCGATGGACCAGGAATGATGATGAGCCTACCATCCTACTGGTTACTGGCTCAGGATGCTGCTACAGAGTGGGCCATCTATCTCCAGGCAAGTCAAGGGTCAGTACCAGTAGCTGTCCCCAAGATGCCACTGAATACATTAAAAAACTCAGCATTGGTCAAGTTTCTGTTTTGAAGAACTTCATTCTACATACACATTAAATAGACTAGATATGGAAGTAAGTGTGACTGAATGACCTTGCTCATTCCAGCCTGACTGGACTTAGGGTCACCATGGAAACAAATTTCTGGAAATGCCAGGGGCCGGGATTTTCTGGATTAGGTTAATCGATGTGGGGAGATTCACCCTAAATTTAAGAAGCACTGAGCTGTGGCTGGGGTTTCTGGACTGGAGGCAAAGGAGAGAGCGGGCCATGTTCTCTGCTGCCTGACCACAGGTGCCATGTGACCTGCTGCTGCCATGTGACCTGCTGATGCCTGACTGCAGGTGCCATGTGATCTGCTGCTGCCATGTGACCTGCTGCTGCCTGACTGCTGGTGCCATGTGACCTGCTGCTGCCTGACTGCAGTTGCCATGTGACCTGCTGCTGCCTGACTGATGGTGCCATGTGACCTGCTGCTGCCTGACTGCTGGTGCCACGTGACCTGCTGCTGCCTCATGCTCCTGCCTCACACCATGAGATCACTGTGTCACCCAAACGAAGTCTCCCGTTCTTAGGTTGCTCCTTATCAGGCTACTTGGCATACCAAGAAGTCACTAATACAGTAATGAAGCACATTTGGGTTTTGCATGTGTGCTTATCTGCCAGTCACACTGTAACCAAGATCTTCAGATAGCTAGGCCATCAACATCAACAGAAATATCATCTTCCCTAACGCTCTGCCCCTGCAGCAGAAAGAGATGAGGTCCATTATCTTGTGTGCTAACCCAGAAAACTAATTGAGAGCTACAACAAAAGTCGAGTTGGAAGGCTCCGAATTTGAAAACCTGAAGTTCTCTGAATCTGAATTTCAGGGCTGCACTGTGGGTCCCTGTACAGAAGTTTTTCACTGTGTGCAGAGAGGCACCAATTCCATCAGGATTTATGGTTCTTCAGAGGCCTGGCTATGTCATGCAGAGAAAATGACGATTACTAAGTAGAGATTTAAGAGACAGACAAGTTCAAAGTCAAAAAGTCCCCGGAATTGAGCAGCAGAGAGTATGTTAATAAACGGCAGCTAACGATGTAACACTGGGGTCCTCCAGGCGCATTCTGTCCTCTAGGAATGATTATAGCTATGTAGTCTCTGATCTGGGATGTGAAGATGGAGAAAATCTCCAGGAAATCTATATGAACTAAGTCCTGGATTAGATGCTCACCAGGGTTCTCATTTCCACAACATATCATGTCAGAAGCTAACACAGTACTTGAAACTAATTTTCTTTTTTTTTTTTTTGGTTTTTCGAGACAGGGTTTCTCTGTGTAGCCCTGGCTGTCCTGGAACTCACTCTGTAGACCAGGCTGGCCTCGAACTCAGAAATCCGCCTGCCTCTGCCTCCCGAGTGCTGGGATTAAAGGCATGCGCCACCACGCCCGGCTGAAACTAATTTTCTTAATTACATGAAAATACCTCAGAGACAGTGAAAAATATTTTTTTAAATGATTCATGTGGATTTAAGGATGAAATATAAAGTTGGTATGCCTTATATAATTTTATATGGTTTAAAAGGTTATTAGATTGTAGTAGAAACATATGATATAGAAACCACCAATAAATAAACGATTATACAAATTTTTAGAATCAAATAAAAGGTTTGAGTAACCACTTGCCCGCCCTGAGTCAAGCAAGATGTGCAGCAGCGGATCTGCTGAGATTTGTGGGTGGGAAGAAGAAGAGAACTACATTTCTAAAATAAGACAATGTCAAGAGCAAAGTGAGCCCGGAGAGGGGAGGAACTTCCAGCTGCAGGGGAGCCAGGCCTGCAGGTAAAGGGGAGGCCTAGGCAAGGCTATGGTCAGGGCGCCCTGGCAGGCCCTGGAAATGTCGCAGGAACGCTCAGTGTTTATTACACTTCCTGTGGCCTTCTGCCCAATTACACATCCAGGGCTGTTATTTTTTTTAAGGGTCACAGGGAAGCCTCTGAAAGCTTCAGAAAATGAGATCAGTTTTGAGTTTAAAAAGGAGGGAATTGTAGTAATTCCCAATGAGTCTTTCCACGTCTTCCTAAATGACTTTTCTTTTCTTCCCGTCTCTGCCTCCCAAGTGCTGGGATTAAAGGCTACCACTACCCGGCCTAAATGACTTTTCTAATGAAAACAAAATGTGAAAAGTTCTAGTTTTCCAGAGGATTGATTTTAGTTGCCTGTTGCATTCGGTTGGCTTTCTAGCTCAGGCTTTCGGGCTTTTCCCATGAACAACTGTTAGGATGTAAGTGACACAACTGTTAGGATGTGAGTGATAGTTCATGGCCAGGATTATTACGGTCCAGTGTGGTTGTGAAACCTTTTTCTCAGGGTTACAACTGCAAGAGTAGGGCCAAGTGTTATAGGCAGTCATTTTTGAAGAAATAGCAACCTTGTCCTGCTTTTGGAGATACATCGTTAGTTCTGCTTAAAATAAGGGTTTTCTTATTGTTTGGGATGCCAACAGCTCCGGAGATGAGTTCCATGGAGAGAACTCGGTGATTTCCAGGGACACAGGGCCAGGGCCAATCTCAGGCAGAGAGCCGATGGCAGGACTGATGGGAGGACCAACAGGAGGACTGAGCAAACCTTAGAACGCACTTAGAGGCAGGAGTAAAGACGTGAGGTGAGCCAGCTTAGGAATGACTAGTTTGGTTGGCTCAGCTGGGCGGTTCTATGGTATGGGGTGATTTCACGAAGTGTTAGTGCCTGTTGAAGGGTTGGAGCCTGGAACCCAGAGCCTGATAAAGAAGTTAGCTGGGATTTGGCCCAAGGGATAAGGCGTAGCTTAAAGGTGTTGGTATTCATGTCGGTGTTCTTCCTCTAGTATCCCACACTTCCTGGGAAACAGCTTATCTCATGGGGCTGGACTTCTCCAGGCAGACTAGACAGGCTGCCTGTCTTCTACCTCCACAGCCACAAAGGATTAAAAACAGAGGCCACAAAGTCTGGTTTTTTAAATGTGTGTTCCGGGAATCAAACTCAGATCCTCGAGCTTAGTGGGCAATAGGAAATAGTTTACTGACTTGAACTACTCCTTTTTATTCTTTAAGTAAATCTTACAAACTACATGTAAAGTACACAGCCTATTATGAGACTCACACACAAAACAAAGTTTCCTACAATGTATCAATTAACAGTCCTCAACTCACCATCTTCACAGAACTCCTCTCTTTAGCAGAGGATTGGATCTGTGCTTCAAGATCCTCTGGTACTTGCCTTTACTTGATGTGACTGTGCACAGGGATAGATGTGGGGGAAATCCTACAATTTGTGGCCTTGTAGCAAACGTTTAAATTAAACTTCTTTATGTCTACCCAGCTGAGGCAGAGGCGAGCACAGATTCCCCTATATAACAAAACAACAGACCATGAAAGAATCCTCCATACCTGGGACATTCTCTCTCGGTGCTTGGCTTCCAGCCTCTCCTTGGCTTTCTGGAAATGAGCGTGCTCATTCTCATCCCCGGGTGTCTCCAGGTACTTGTCGACAGCGTCAGGGGTGCTGGCTGCTGTTGTGGGAACTAGAAAGGAGACAGGAGGCAAGTTGAAAAGAGACACCAGATGCCCAACCTTTGTAAGAAAGCCAGTCTTTTCCCAGGACAGAGAAATCGTGTAAAAGAGCAGCACACAGTAGATACCCATGCAGCCGAAAGAAGCACCCAGAGATATTTTACCATGGCGGGAGCCTGTTTCACCTCTGTAGTAAGTAGCAAAAAAAAAAAGCACATTTAAAAATTATAGCATTAAAAATGCCTTGCCCAGACAGACATTCCTCCAGCAATCACTGCTTAATATGGCCATGTTTCATCAAATCCTCACGCTCTGCTTGGCTATTTTTGTAATCTGGAAAATAGCTAAGGGTATCAGCAGCATCATATATTATAAGTCCCACAGACACCAATGGGATCTGAAAAGAAGGCTACTGCAAAATCGAGGCACCTCAGCAAAATGGGAATTCCGCAGATTGTGTTTTAGACAGCTTAATTACAACGGTACCTTTCATGAGAGAGCTAGAACACCACAGGAAGACATTTAAACATTAACAAGTGCAGTTAGAAACCACACAAGGACATCCAGCCCTCACACACTTGGCAACAGTCTATAATTCATTGCACTGTTCGTCAAATAGACAGTGATTTCACTTTTGAATTCGATACCACCAGGCAGGATCTGAATTGTCACATTTCACTGTGGTATTAAATGGCAACAGGGATAGTCCTAAAACCCAAGACTGAACTATAAAACAAAAATATTCTAACTCATGAATGAGTAGTGATTTGCAAGAATTGGAAGTATTTGAGCGAGTCAAGAAAGATAGAGAGGAAAGGGACAGTTTTTAAAAGAAACGTGGTTTTCCCCTTATCAGGAAATGTTATCATCATCCTCAAATAATTTTAAACATTTATTTAAAAATATCAACCACTGTGTCAAATATTCTTTTCACACTTCTCATCAAATTCTTGGAGTAAAGAGGTCTGGGATGCAATGTCCCCAATGGCAACTGGATGAGAAGTCACAGCTAAGTCACATGAAGACAGTACCTTGTCTATATATTTAAGAAAATGACCAGCATTCGAATCAAAGGTTTGACCATGTTAACAGAAACCAGAGTGCATTTCAATAAATATGAGAGACATGCATTCTGCTTTCCTTCCTTTTTCTGTGCTCACTGGTTAATCATTACTTTAAAAAAAAAAAAAAAAAAAAAAAAAAAAAAAAAAACTAACAGCAGCCGAGATGTCTCCCCAGGTATGGCATTTGGGCAGAAGGAGGGAGGCAAAGGCTTATTCCTGGAACCTCAAAGAACTGTCCTCATCTAACTGATAAAAAAAGAGGACAAAGGAAGTCATTGGATATGCGCTCACTGATAATTGGATATTAGCCCAGAAACTTAGAATATCCAAGATTCAATCTGCAAAATACAAGAAAATCAAGAAGGAAGACCAGCGTGTGGATACTTCATTCCTCCTTTGAATAGGAAACAAAATCCCCATGAAAGGAGTTACAAGACAAAGTTTAGAGCTAAGATGAAAGGATGGACCATACAGAGACTACCCCATGGGGGGGGGGGATCCATCCCATAATCAGTCACTAATCTCAGACACTATTGCATAGGACAGCAAGTGTTTACTTAAGGGACCCTGATATAGCTGTCTCGTAGAGAAGTGGATGCTCACAGTCATCTATATGATGGAACACAGGGCCCACAATGGAGAAGCTAGAGATAGAACCCCAGGAGCTGAAGGGGTCTGCAACCTTAGAAGAGGAACAACAATATGAACTAACCAGAACCCCCAGAACTCATGTCTCTAGCTCCATATGTAGCAGAAGATGGCCTGGTCGGCCATCATTGGGAGGAGAGGTCCCTTGGTATTGCAATCTTTATATACCCCAATACAGGGGAACAGCAGGGCCAAGAAGTGGGACTGGGTGGGCAGGGGAGCAGGGAGGGGGAAGGGGGGAGGGAACTTTCAGGATAGCATTTGAAATGTAAATTAAGAAAATATCTAATAAAAAAATTTGAAAAAAAAAAAAAAAGAGGAACACTTGCCCAATGGGGAGAAGGAAGGTCCACTCAGGGCTCGGTTATTAGGCCCAGCTGGTGTAAACAATGTTTTTATACCAGCTGGTACCCAGGGCAAGTGACCCGAGCACTCTGCATCCCAGGATTTTAATCTAGTGGTGATAACATGCCTTACATCCACAATTAAGTGTTAGTCACACAGGGTAACTCCATGCACGCCGGTGCCTTTATTGTCTGCCATTATGTCCTACAGAAATCTTTTATGCTAACCTTGGGGTAAAATAAGATACATTTACTTCTAATTCACTGAGAATAAATTAGAACACAGGATTATGCAATGTCATCTACAGGAAAAGCAACACATTTTCCAGAAAACAAACAAACAAACAAACAAACAAACAAACAAACAAACAAGACTCAGAAAAATTCAACTAATATATCATCCACATAGAACATGGAAGTAAATAAAATATATGGTTTCTTATCCTGAATGACTAAAAATGATCTGCAATTTTAGACACTGTCTGTAACAGAAAAGATACCAAAGACAAATATATTTGCTTTGCACAACCTCAAGCAAATCAATATACACGTGTTTCCTAACCCGCCTTATCAAAACTTGCTTCCCATGGACCTAACCATTTTTTTCCTCTTACTGGGAGGGTAAATACGAGAAGCTACAGTAAATACTATAGAATAGCAATACTATAGAATAGGCGGAGGTGACCAGGCAAACTGCACTTTCTGTTCCCTATGGTGGAAATGCACCAGCACAGACAGCATCTGCTGTAAGTACTATCCGAGTATGGTTAGTTCGTATGGTTAGCAAAACCTGCCTTGATTGGTCTAAATGAAAACGTAGGCTTGCAAAAATAAGAATAAAATAATAATCAGGATACGAGCAAGTGGGGTATGTTTCCGGGTATCAAGGTGATTTCAAATAGATTTCTTACAGGAACATGGAAATGAACACATGGTGATGTTACCATTTACTCTGCTTCATCAAGGTATAGCCCTATGCTAGTTAATTTCATGTGCCAATTTGAATGAGCTACAGGATGCCAGAGTCAATCATCATTTTGTTATATGCATGCAAGGGTGTTTCTGTATAAGATTAGCTATTCGATCTGCAGGCTAAGATCCCTTCAGGTACTTCTCCAAGAGTTTGAACCTAACAAAAAGACAAAAGGAGGTATTTGTGCTCTTGGATTCTTGTGTGAGACACTGGTCTTTGCCCATGGACTGGGAACATACCGATTCTCATGGCTTGGAGTCAGTCATGTCCTTACCAGTATCCACAAACATCACAGAAGTAAATTCCTCAGAGTATGATTCTTTATAACACACACACACACACACACACACACACACACACACACACGTCTTCTGCAGTCTCCCTCCTCTGCTGGTCACATACACGAAGGGATGTGGGTGTGTCTGTTTTCTCATAACAAACTATGTTACCTAAACCTAAACCCCAGGGAGCTGAATATTATGAGAGTAAGTTTCATGTGAGAGAGTCCATTTTACTTTTAATAACAATGATTTGCCAATGCTGGTCACAGTACCCACTATACATTCTTAGGTCTCCTTAGGATCCACTGGAAGTCTATTTTCTGGCTGGTGGGGAATGGGTTCATTTCCAATTTCTGAATCATTTTGGTGCATGTCCTCTCACAAAAAAGCACTATTCCCGAGAACAATGCCATATGCTGTACTTACTGTCCCCTGGGAAAGGAACTTTAAAAGAAAGTGAAACCCACTGAGGTTCCTGGAAGTGGCTAAAACCACTATGCAGCTCAGAGGGTTCCCGGAGAGAGATGGTCGAATCCAACGATTCATATACCAATTTCCCTCGCTGTGATCCCAGCTTCCAGTAAGTTAACTGTCCCTAGGTGTGTGCATTGGCGGTTGGTTCCAGGGTTCTCTATAGAGAGCTAATTCCAGTTTGCCCACCTCCCTTTGGTATATTTGTATATAACTTGGAGTATCTAATTTCTACACTGTCCTTTTTCAGACTGTTTATATTACTGAAAATAATGCAAACATTAAAGGGAGTGGTTTTCTTCCTGTATTGTTTGAGGAACGAGAAAAAGGTTTGTATTTGCTCAGTACAGAGGCATTTATTTTCGGCTCATAGTTGGTTGAATGCATAGATAAGGAGACTGAGGACTGACTGGACGCCAGTCCATCCTCACACTGATAATTAAGATATTAGAAAAAAAAACCCTACAGTTTTCATATCCATTTGACTCCTCAATTTGCAAGGTGACACCATTTCTTTTAATATTAGTTTTACATTTACTTATTTTGTTTTATGTATGCTGAGTGTGTGTGTGTGTGTGTGTGTGTGTGAGTTGGGGGAGAGGTCAGGTGTAATGTCCTTGACCATCTAAACTACAACACAAGGGAGTGATTCCTAGACAAAACTCCCCACGGATAGCATCTATATGATATATTCTCCCCCCACCCCCAACCCAGCAGAATGCAGCTTATCTGCATAACACTGGCAAGCAAAGATAACAGTGAAGACTTATGTAACTCACTGCCTTATCATTGAAAATTTTATTTGATTGAGAGCTAGTAACGCAATCCCTTAAAATGGCTACGAGTTATGGGATATGGCAGCTCGAGTAATTTATGTATGAGTGAACTATAAACCTGTAAGAAGGATTTTATGGGAAATTTTAATCTCCACGTGACAAGGCTTTCAGACTGACATCTCCACTTAAAACATTTAAAAAAAAATAGTTTCCTTCATCTCTCTAATTTCAAAGTAGCTAAAACTCTTAGTACATTCCACTCAAAACCTAAATAGTGACCATCTCTACCAAGTTTGAGTTGGATGAGCCATTCAAAAGAGGTTTCAACAGCATAGTAGAATTGTAAAGAGGAGTGAAGGCTCTTTGCCCATGTACTCTTGAGCCTGTCTTCTTTTATAGCCAGTTCAATCACAGTTGCTAGAGAACACTATGAATGTACTACGTGGACAGAAGGTGATAAAAATGTAATCTACACTCTGTTTACTCTTCACCAGTCAAGCTACATTTCTTTTTTATGTCTATGTACTTGTACTGACATGGGAATTTTTTTTTTTATCAGATATGTGAAATGAATGTAGAAGAATGAATGCTAGCATAATTTTTATTCATAGCTATATTCCCTGCACTTTTAAAAATTTTTTTACTAGATATCTTCTTATTTTACATTTCAAATGCAATCCTGAAAGTTCCCTATACCCTCTCCCCGCCCTTCTCACCTACCCACCCACTCCCACTTCTTGGCCCAGGCATTCCCCTGTATTGGGGCATATAAAGTTTGTGATACCAAGGGGCCTCTTTTCCCAATGGTGGTCAACTAGGCCATCTTCTGCTACATATGCAGCTAGAGACACGAGCTCTGGGGGTTCTGGTTAGTTCATATTGTTGATCCTCTTATAAGGTTGCAGGCCCCTTCAGCTCCTGGGGTACTTTCTCTAGCTTCTCCATTGGGGGCCCTGTGTTCCATCATATATATGACTGTGAGCATCCACTTCTGTATTTGCCAGGCACTGGCATAGCCTCATACGAGACAGTTATATCAGGGTCCCTTCAGCAAACTCTTGCTGTCATATGCAATAGTGTCTGGGTTTGGTGACTGATTATGGTATGCATCCCCAGGTGGGGTAGTCTCTGGATGGTCCATCCTTTCGTCTTAGCTCCAAACTTTGTCTCTGTAACTCCTGGGTTACATGGTATTTTGTTCCCTATTCTAAGGAGGAATGAAGTATCCATATGCGGGAGGTCTTCCTTTTTCTTGATTTTCTTGTGTTTTGCAAATTGTATCTTGTATTTCCTACACTTAAATGCTATCTTTAGCCCTACACGAACAACCACCAGGCAGAAAGACATAAAGCAAGAGTAATAGTAACTGGAAGTCAGAATTGCTTAGCCGTAGGGTATTGTTTCTTGTTAGTTTGCTGGAAGCTTCCTTGATTTCATTACCACTGGTTCACAAAGACATGAGCAGTCATAACTACTCAATATTTAACAGATGAGTTCAGAATGCCAGTCTTCACTACCAGTCGTATCACAGAAATTCTGATAGTGAATGCTGATGGACCCTTAACTTCTTAAAGCCTTAAGGATAAAACGAATTTAAATTTACCCCAGCCTTCCAGAGCAAGCTTTCCCAATTCACTCATATGCTGAGATTTAATCCTACATAACACATCTCTTATTGTTAAGTAAATTACTGAATGTGGCCTGCTTACATTATTCTGCTGAGTCTCTCAAAAGGCATAGCAGTAGCATTGTCATATTCTGGGCTAATAAAAGTAACCTTTGTATTAAAGCAGACATGTATCTGCTGGCTGATTTTCATTTTATGTATGTGTGTGCAAAGGCTAGAAACCACTGTAAGGTGCCTTTCTCAGCCACTCCCTATTTTATTTACCTGTTTGTTTGTTTTAAAAGCATGTCTTTCACTAAACTTGGAGCAAGCCCATTGGCTAGTCTGGCTTCACGTTCTACCCTAGCACCAGGGTTCCAGACTCCTCCTGCGCTGTAGTCCCTGACTCTGCATCCAAATGCTAGGGATTCAAACTCAGGTCCTCATGCTTGCATAGCAGGCGCCTCATCAAGAGAGCCCTCTCCTCAGACCGCCGGCTGCCATGGCAACCACACAGTCATGCCTACCTACTAATTTACTGTCTGTGGTTGCAGCAGTGTGTAGATAGGATAGTGACTGTACTGCCTGGCAGAAAAGCATGCCCAATCCCTTTATAAAGCCATTTCCCACTTTCCCTTTAACAGTGACCTGACAGAAAAGCACGGCCAATCCCTTTAATCAAAAGGATGCACTTTCATACCTTTATCAAGTAGCTAATGGGAGGAGTACATTATTATTATTTTGAAATAGGGTCCCATTATATAGCTCTGACTAGTCTGGAAGTAACTCTGGAGCCCAGCTTGGCCTCAGACTTGCAGAGATCCATTATAGCTTCTTACTCTTGAGTTCTGGGATCAAAGAAGTGCGCCAACCATGCCTAGCCAAATAATTGTTTTTAATATAGTTTGGCAGTCTAAGAGAATAGCATAGTTCCATTATTAGTATTCCATGATGTGCTAACAAATTGATGCCTATTATTTCACAGCTAGAAGAACAAATAAAGAATAACTTAAAACAATAGCCCAAAACTAGCCAAGGACAATGGCTGAGGGTTACACTGGTAGACCCTATTCATGCTGGCATGAGTCAGCTACTGTTTGTAAATCATAACCTTCTGATACAACAAACTACTTTGGGACTACTGGATCACACTATGTGTGAACAAAGCCATCTTTTCCCCTGTTTTAACCATGTATGGGGCCATACCTCCCCCCCCCCAATATGCTGTAATCGTGTACCTAAGACCAGAAACACAATGCCAAGATAGAGGTAAACAAGAAGCAAAGGTCTCCAGCATCTCTCCAGATAGCCAGGATAATGGAAACCAGGATGAAACAAATGGGGAAGTGGGGAGGGATACGCAGGTAAACCATGATTAACAGAGCTTGCTGGTCTACCTTCTGCATCTACTGTAGCTTACAATACATTAGGAAAAAACCCACTGAGATATCTGATCTTGTAGTCAAAGAACAACAGCATTTGGGATCTAGGAAGGTGGTCATAAACATCTGTTGAGAGTTAGAGTCTACAGGCATCCTTAAACTTCAACAGGACCTCCCATCTGTGTACCACAAATCTATATATGAAAGTAGTTACAACTTTCAGCCAGGTAAGGGGTAAAGAGAATACTAGACTGAAACAGAGGTACATCTGGGTACTATGCTATACTGCATCATGGTGGAACAGTGGGAGCACCTGGTAGATTCCTAGAGCCCACAGGCTTGAAGTGATTTGTGTACCCTGCTTTCTGCACAAACTTGGCAAACTCTGGAGAACTGATAGTTATCATAGGTAGATAATGGTGTATAGGTGGAGGGGATCTGGAACACTGCTAAGCATGTATGTGCAGAATTAATTATCTGAAAAAAATGACAAAGTCACAAACCCTTGTGCCAAGATTTACAACTCAACAGAACCAGAAATGGGTCAACCTATGGGGCAAATTCCCCAGCCAATTGGCTGACTGAAAATTGGTGTAACAGGGACTGAGAGGTGGCTTAGCAGCGCTCTCTCACAGAGGTTCTGGGTTGGATTCCCAGCAATCATGTGGTGGCTCACAACCATCTGATGCCCTCTTCTAGCCCACAGGCATAAATGCAGGTATAGCACTCACGAACATAAAATAAATAAATAGCTCTTGCCCTCTTGGTCCCTTTCCTTCTTATTCCCTCTCTGTCCCCTTGCCCTTCCCCCTCTCTCCCCATTCCCTTCCCCCCTCTCTCCATGTGCTCATGGCTGGCCACCACTCTTCTATTTCTCTATTCTTTCCGCCTTTCTCTGCCTCTCCTACCCTCTTGATTCCCCTCCCCATGCCCCGAATAAACTCTATTCTATACTAAAAAACAATAATAAAATAAAATAAAATAAAATAAATAAATCAGAAAAAAATGGTGTAATGTTCTTTGTCTTCATCATGGAGTTTGTCTGTCTGCTTCTGAAATGCGGTCTGATGGAGACAGCACACGGACAGGCAATGCTATCCTCACCTTCGAAATATATGCTGGTCAAATATTTACATGATTACTATCTTACAAGCACTGCATTGCAGGGACGGGAGGTGAGGCTGTGTATTAACTCAAATGGATGCAGAACTGATGTCAGAAGCTGCTGAAACACAGGAGGTTCTTCGCCTCAGATGAAGAGGTTTTTCAAAGAGATAGGAACCCATGGTTATGAGTAAGACCACTCTTCAGTCTCATACATCTCGCTGACCCTGTGGTGCAGAGGCCTCTGGGAGAGCTGTCACAACAAATAAGTGTCCTGAAAATTGTGGTGCTTTTCAGTGTTGGTTTTTATGGGGGAAAAGTATAAATCTAGCAATGCCCGGTTAGAGTATTAATTCTTGTCAGGAAATGATTCATGATGCGGTCCCAGAGCACAGTTCTCTGTACGTATAGTCTTAAAGCAGTTCAGTGGAAGGGCTTTTTCTAGCTTACTTAGCATTTATTCTCCCACTAGCAGCACTTCAGACAGAGCATCTGTAGAACCAATCACCTCAGAGCAAAGAGATGCCATTCAATTAACTCTAAGTGGGTGAAGAAGCCATGCATAAACCTGAGTTTTCCAATGGAACAAGCTGCCGGTTCCTCCTCTCATTCTGCACACATTTCCTCAGAATCGAGGCTGCGATCTGCATTTGACCTCCAGGTGACCATGACTTTTTCAATTCAAATGTGTGGCTTAGCTATAAATAAGGCAGCATAACCACACAGCTATAAATAACTAGAAATTATATGCTTTCTCCCGTATGTTGGTACTAGCACCACAAAACCCTTCAGCTGCTGTGATTGAATAGTCTCTGTGGGGAGACAAGAAATAAAGCTGACAAAATTCACCTCATCCTCCCGGGATGGAAGGATGTCAGGGTCTGCACCGCACCTCAGGTGGTAGAAGAAAGGGAGACCTCCAGGATCTGCCTGAAAAACGTTATGTATATTTTATAAAAGTAAATTATCAAATAATGTTTACTTCTAATCATTGAAGAAGAGTGAAAACTGACAGCCTTTTATATACTGAAAAGAAATAGAACGGAAGAGAACCAATCACCATCGCTTTCAAGACAGGATGAGAAATGCCAACTAGTTACACAGGTGGCCTTGTTGGGGAGGTACGTTAGCATTTTCCAGCTTTGTGTGGTTTCTTATATATTTTGAAAATGTGCTTCCTGAACCTTGGAGACTGTCTAACCCTTAGAAAATGTCAGAACCCAATGTGGAGCCATTCGGTACGGAGCCCAGCCAGAGGGCCCTTAGGTTTCAGATATGGCCCTCCGGTGTTTGATGCCTGCAGAGAACCCACGGAGAGCGTTAGGCCTTGGATTTTCTCATAGGCACAAAAGATGCAAGGAAAAGGAACACAAGTGTGTCAGAGGAGATCTGCGATCTTTGAAAACCCTGGGAACAACGCGATACACACACAAATGATGTTTTCCTGGTCCTTGGGGGTGATGGTCGGAGACTTTTCCTAGTCCTCTACCACCCACTCACCAGACTTAAGGTTTTAGAGGAACAATTTCATAATATCAGGAGATGGGCTTATTGTGTCAATAAACCACATCTTTCAAATATTATCCCCTTATTTGAATTAATGGTAATATCTTACGGAGGCTCCTGAACAATAATGGTATAGGATAATGTAATCATCTATACTACATTTAAAAAAATCATTTTTTTTTTATCAGTTTTGAGGTTAGGATCCCCCACCACCCCCAGGATCATAGTGACAAAGGCAAATTTTAATTATCTAATTTCTAACTGAAATTGGGTTTCCTCTTCAAGCCTCAGTAAGTGCCAACAATCTAGACCATCCCCAGAGAGGAGGAATCCATTTCTAAATACAGACTGAATTTTAAAAGCGAATATGGACGTGTTAGATATGACATTTGAAAATGAAATTAGACTGATTGGACGACCAGAAAGCAAGATGCTGTTAAGACCAAGAGTAGATGGTTGAAGCAATGTCTTTTTATAGGAAATTCCATTAAGTTCCCTGAGTGGAAGACCTGATGGCACAACAACCAGCGTGCATTCTGGAAGGGGAAGGAAGGGGAGTCCTAAAATTTATGTGGCTGACCATCCTCCTCCCAAAGCTGCACAGTTATCATTTAATGCAGGAACCTTAAAATATGCACACAAAATTGTCTTGGATAGACAATGTTAAATTTTTAGAGAGGGGATTACCTATATTATCAAATATGATTTCATTAAATTATGGCACATTGACAGCTTTCGGGAAATTTAAAAAAAAAAAAGTTCTGCCAAATCAAGAAATACTCTATGCATGGTATTTCACAGAACGACACCAATCAGAAAGGAATTTGATCAGGAGTGTAAATGGTTTAAGTGGACGCTCTCTGCCCAACTTCTGAAGTGGCCTAGTAAAACCTGATGAAATGACACGCAAGACAATGGGAAAATAGTATCCATCAAAAGGTACCTGGTCAAGCATCACAAAACCCATGCCAAGCAGATGATGCAAGGGAAGGTCACATCCAGCCATGCCACATGGTCTTCCCCTCGCCCCTCCCCCAAGTCAATGACAACATACGTTTATCAGGATCTTGGGGAAGAGGTTCACTGGTAGTCTTGAGTAAACTTTGGGTTGCTATGGAGAAAACGAGAGAACATAACTAAAAACAAAACAAAAGAAAACAAACAAACAAACAAACAAAACCCAACAACAGAAACGTGGGAATGATGGCAGAAACACACCCACAGGACTCAAAACCAACCAACCAAAATTGGGGGCTGGGGAAATCATGAAACTAAAATCAAAAACTGAACAAAGAACCAAGGAAATGCAGGTAAGATTTGTTACTGGTAAGATCAGCACTAGTATTTAATGTTAATACTGTTTAAATCAAGTCCCTACTTAATTAACTAATTTTTTTTGTCAGCGTATATCTTGTAAAGTGTGAGAAACATATACCCTCCAATATATAGTAAACACACTGCCCATTGCTTCCCATTCTGCTGCTGACAGGACATTGGAGTATCTTAGGGGGTCTCTTGTCCCTCATTAGCACCACTGACCCTCAGTTCTCTCAGCACCTTCTTCAACAGTAGCTTGTCGTATGTCACTTGTTCACGGGGACGCTTCTGAGGCCTGGCTCAGATATATGATGAAGCTTTCATTCTTCATTGTCCACCCGTCTAAGCGACCTTCAACCCTTTTCTCCCCTTTCCTTCTTCTAAAGGTTGCTTTACTGTGTGCAGTGCATGTGTTTGTAATGTCTATGTGTACAGGGTTACACACTCATGTGTGTGGAGACCAGATGAATCTTTTCCAACCATTGCTCACCATATTGTTTGAGACAGTTTCTCAGTGAACATGTAGCTTGCTGGTTGGGTAGAGTGGCTGCCTAGCAAGCCCCAGGGATCCTCCTGGTCCCTGCCTTCCAAGTGCTGAAAATACCATGCCCAGCAGGTTCTCTTTCTCCAGCCTTCCCAACCCTGCCTTATTCCTCCAAAGGTCCCGAGAATCAAACCAGAGTCTGGTACCCAACTGTGTCTTTGCTTCCTTGATACCTTGTAACCCGACTCTAAAAACGAAATCAGAGCTACAGACCTTCTCTCATAAGACCCTGTTGGAGGCACTGAATTTTTACAAATCCGTCTATAAAGTGTATGCATGCCCCAACCCCTGGTGAAGTTATATAATGTTTTCACAGAGTAATCAAATGGAAGGGAGATGAGGAGGGTTTACACTAGGGAGGGTAAGAAGACAGTATCCAAAAGTTGAGGTGAATTGATCTCTGCTAATAATATAAAGCAAACTTCCTGATCGCTAGAATATGATATTCCAGAAACTAAACCTACCTTAGGGAAAGGGGAAAACCTGTGAACTTTGCCAGGAAACCCTCACCTAACAGCTAAATCCTTTAGAGCCACTATACACTATAACAAAGGCCCTTTGTTCCAAAGGCTCCAGGCTACAGAATCCTTTATTGTGTTTCAGTTACCTAACCCAATTAACCTCTAGGTGAAAATGGGCTTAGGTATCTTCAACTAGGAGCTACAAATCGTCCAATTTAAATCAGAGCTTCTCCACTACTAGTTTCCTCAGAGTACTGAAGTGGAGTTATCTCCTTGGAGACCAACAAGACCTTTCTAGGACCCAAACAGATATTAGCTACCTCACAGTGTGAGGTCTTAAGGGAGTGAAGTCTTTGTTGTTTTGTAGGGTTCTATGACTTGGTTGGAAAATTGCCAGAATGTTCCCAGGTATTCCAGGGGAAGAGAAGGGATTTGTCTCCTCGCAAATCCAGGAATTAAAATGCAAGAGTCTCTCAAGAAAGGAATGCACCGTCACTAAGATCCTTGAATAATTCATATATCCAACTTGTGATCAAGAATAAACAAATACAACTGAGGACTTTGCTTGAAAGGCTACTAACAAAAGCAGATATTCCATATATCTGAGACATGGCTTCTTGGGGACTGACTCTCTGGGGGGAATACTTCATTTTACACTGAAGTCATCGGGACTTCACATCATTGACTCCCACAGTAAAGACAATGTGATGTTTCCAGAGAGACACTGCAAGTTATTTCCTTCAGCCTTGTACCGCTGAAAGTTGCTAGCATTATTCTTTTCTTTGTGTGGACATGAATGTACACATTCGTGTGTGACATGCAATGGAGCCTGTGTGACAGACACAGGTCACATGCTTTCTACCTGGTTTAGAACAGTCTATTTCAACTACATAGTCCAAGCTAGCTGGTCCCAGACTTCAGGTGCTTCTCCAGCCACTGTCTCCCATCTCCCTTTGCAAGTGCTAGCATTAGAGAGGCACAGACTGCACATTTGTTTTATGTGCATTCTGGGGATTCGAACTCAGGTCCTCACACATGCATGGCAAGAGTTTTTATTAAATGGTCCAGATCCCTAATTCTTGTCTACCTAATTGCATGAGAAAAAAAATCCCAAAACCTGGCAAGAATATGTGGGCTAGGTTCATTCAGGGAACAACATGGGTACCCGTGGTGGTTTGAATAAAAATGGCCCACGTAGGCCCCTACAGAATGTCACTATTAGAAAGTGTGACCTTATTGGAGTAGGTGTGTCTTTGTTGGAGGAAGTCTGTCACTGGGGATGGGCTTTGAGGTTTCAGATGCTCAAGCCAGGCCCAGTACCTCTCTTCTTGTTGCCTGCCGATCCGGGTGAAGACCTCTCAGCTGCCTGTCCAGCACCATGTCTAACTATGTGTTCGATGCTTCCTACCATGATGATAAGGGCTAAACCTTTCAACTATAACCCATCCCCAATTAAAAGTTGACCTTTATAAGAGTTGCTGTGGTCATAGTGTCTCTTCACAGCAATGAATGAAACTCCATGATAGCATCTGAGGCTGCATGAGCTCAATTCAATTAAATTTCATTATCAGAATGAAGTTAAAAAACAAAAAAACAAAAAAACAAAAACAACAAAAAAAAACCAAAATGTGATGAGATAACAGAGGAATTCTCTATAGCAAGCTTATCAGGACAGCTTCATAAGCCAGCTACCAGTGAGAGGCCCATGTGCACATGCAGAAACACGAAGACGTATATGAACATAGACAGACAGAGACGTCTATGCATTTGCAGGAAGGACTGAAGAAGACAAAAGCCACTCTAGCCCTTTTGTAAAGAGAAGCAGTCAGAAGTTTCTAGGAGTTGAAAGAAGACTCTATGATGACAATTGCAGAATACATCCAGGCCATGCTTTGTTAGAGGTACACGGAGAGATGTGCTCATGACTGAACATACCATGGAGGAGGCTTCTGGTAATTAGAGAAATTGACAGGCATGTGGTTAGTGGTAGCAACAGTGGGCCCATTCCCAAGAACAAGGGGGAAACTTGATCTGTTACAAAGAGCAGAGCCAGTGGCGAGAAAGACAAGAGGTGGCCAGGCTGGAGGAAGGATCCACTTACACACGCTGCCACACACCGCCATGCAGTACTCTTCCGTGTCAAAGTTGTTCCTGTTGCCGCCACATCCGCCGTAAAAGAATGGGGCGCACTTCCCTTCAGTGACATCAAAGTACCAGCGGGAGATCATTGCACGGCATGGCCCGGTCTCGGCTTGTTCAGAGCACACCTCTAATCAGAGGGGAACCACATTTAGCAAGAAAAGACATCTTCTGGCTGTTCACATACATACTTACTCAACTTAAGCCCTGATCCTCGCAGTGGTGACCTGGGCTGCTGAGCGGAGGAGATAGCACCTACTTTAAGTCTTCCTTGAGGGACTGAATGACCACTCACACTTCAGAGTCACCTCTTCCACAAAACAAGACATTCTCGGCTTGTTTAATGTGTAGGATGCAGTAGCAGCTACAGGATTTGGGCTAGAAGTGAAAAGGTTCCTTTTCTTCATTTAAAGATAAAAAGTATCTGCACATCAAAAATTTCTCTTAAAAAAAAAAAAAAACATCTCCTAAAAAAACCTTGAGTCAACTCTGATGTTAAAAAAAAAAAAAAAAAAAAAAAGGATTCCTCGGGATGTGATGCCAAAATTTACGTTCTCTCCAACTTCTGACTGTTTTTCTTAGTAAATGATTGCCTAGACTCATGCATAATTAATCACATTTATTTTTAATGTTTCCAGCTTGTCCACAGACTAAACCTGGAAACGTATGTAACATCTGCAAGAGTGACTGACATCCAACCATGGTAACTCTAAGAAATTTTCTATTCGTGTATTTTTATCTGACTCTTAGCCCGTCATGCTCCAAACAGTAACATATACAGCTAACACTAACACATTCAAATTTATTAATATATACCACATATTATTTTACATGAAAACACACCTTACCTGTCTGTCTATCTGCCCCTGTCTCCCCAAATCAATTTCATATCCCCATTGGTTTAAAATGCAGCAATCCACTCACTTGCATTTTAAATGTTCCTCCCCATTAGCAGTTAGAGCTCTATAGAATTTCCACAAGTCTGCTTTTGTTGCAAGGAGAACAATAGCTCCATCTCTTTTTTGGGGGGTTGCTCCCCACCCTTGCTGGCTGACTCCTCACATTCACACATCTTGTTTAGACTGGGTTTTACTAACTTACCCAAAGGGAAAATACCTTTCTGATAGATAAAAGCTGTATAAGATCCAGAGCCTCTAGGTTAGCCATAGTAAACATGAGACAGGAAGGTAGACTGCTTATTCTTATATAGGATTATTAATCTCTGGGTGACAGCAACCTAGAAAATCATCCCTTATGCTCCCCTGGAGTACTTCAAGATTATATAACTCCCTTCAAACAAACAGACAAAAAACCAAACCAACTATGGCAGACAAAGGGAATCCCTGTTTTTCCTTTCTATGAAGAAGGGCAGGGGCTGGGGGGGGGGAGCTCCCAGGAGTCTCCCACCAAATGGAGTGGTACCTCTTGCTTTTAAGTTCCCGATTTACTATCTTCACCTACCACCCTCCGTTGCTACCATTCTGCAAGCAAGTTTCTAACCCTGGAGAGCCTCAAACAGAAGTCCACGGGGATCCACTCCATGCTACAAGCATCTGAAACAATTCTGACTTTTCCAGTTTCTAGGAGGAATCACGTGATTCCAGCATTCCCCACTGGTATCCCCACTGTGGGCCTCCTCCTGTTCCTTTTCACGGCTGGGATTATACATGCTTTAGCACCCTCATTTGTTCCTAATGTGATATTACTTTTTAGTAGTCTCTTCTTTGGTTTTACTAATGCCAATATTGGACAGAGGTGTCCTGCACTGGGTTTGTAGTGTGGCCACAAGAGGAACGGAAGATTTGGTTCCACTGGCACTGCCTTCAATTTTGTCAGCAAAATCCATCCATGTAGGCTCTGTTACAAGGGGCGTGTCCTCAGAGTCTCTCCCACTCACTGAATAACAGAGCCAGAACTCCAGGCACAGGTGAGGTAATAGAGTAAACGGTGTCAGATGCATAGTGTGTGGGGGGGAGGTGATGGGGATGGGTCTGTGTGAGCCAGGAGGAACTGGACAAAAGTGAGCCCCTCCCTTCAGCATCCAGCAGACAGCCACCGGATGGAGCTGCTTCTGATACCAGGGTGTGTTGGATAAAATTAGGAGATGCAGATTCTCAGAATTCGGAGAAAAACATAACCAAAGCACGATTTTCTTCACGTTCTGTGAAACAGGCTAAATTAAACATAATACATAGGCATACATAATATAAATGTACCTCTTTTAAAATCCTGTTTTTGTAATTTTATTCTCTAATTGTAGAGAAGAAAGACAAATAGAGTTTTGCTATCTAACTTAACGGTGAAATAAAAAAAAGGCAAAGACATTCAAATCAGTTGTACTAAAGAGTGTTGATCATCAATACTTCATTCAAATAAATTGTGGTCTATATTCAACCATAATAATGGAAAACTCTGATGTCAGTGTCATTTAAGACAACCATGATCAACATGTGGCAGTGAATACCTGCCAATTCCAGTACCTGGGGAACAGTCAGGTCTATATTGACAGGCTCAAGGTTAGTCTAGTCTACAGAGCAAGTTCTAAACTATCAGTGACAACAAGAAGAAACGATCAAACACACACACACAAAAAAAAACAAAGAAACAAAGAATTATAATACTAATAAAATAAGCATGAAAAACTATTTTTTAAATATCCCAATTAAGTTATTGCTACAAATTTAACAATTGCAAGATAGCAACATTCCAAGAACCTAATTTATCTGAACAAAAACTATGCTCTGTAGGTAAATATTCGTTTGGTTCTTATAGATGAAGCAAAATTTAAAACAACACATTAGAAAAGTGGTCCTTTTTTAAAAGAGTGTGTTAACTCCAATGCTAAAATCACAATACTCTTAGCAGAAATCACATTCATCGTGCATTGTGAATGCTAACAAGTAGTCATAAAAACGATAAAAAAAAATGAGTCTTTATCAGGAAATAAATGATCAAATATTTATTATCTAGTAATCATGTTGTACTAAATATAATCATGCAAATTAGGCCAGCAAGCTGGAGTTGAAATCTCATGTTCCAAATACAGGTTGAAATATCAACAAATCACATGAGCAGCTGTGTACCTTATTGAAGCCATAGACTCAGAAGGATGATGTGTGCAAATTTTTTATAGAAGTCTCCAGCACAATGGTTCTCCCTATGCAGAAAGGTATCTTATAAAATGGCACCTGAAGGAGATGGGTCTGTAAAATGAGCTTTACACCAGTCAGTGCTCCTGAGACGGTGCTGTAATCAGGCACAGAGACCATACCGCTACGATGTTCCCACAACCTTGACTTCCTGTCTGCTAAGGTTAACTGGACACACAGCAGGTTATAAACAAGCTTAAACCTCGGACAGGGTAAGGATGAGCTGTACCTTGTGCCACAGGGGAAATATTTTCTTTTTTAACTGAATGAGATGTAAGGATTTGCTAAAAAAAATATAGTGTGTTTATCTGGAAAGATAAACACACTGAAGAATTTGGCTATTTCCTAGGTATAAACACTCCCACGACTGGTATTTCAAGCCGTAATAGTTATGACTCCCAAAATTCCTCAGTACGGTAATAATTAGTTTTCGCAGCCTAGTAGGGATCCGACTGTGCCACACTGGGGGTGGGGGTGGGGAAACAAGCACGAATGGAAAACTATTAGAAAAAGAAAGCTTTCCCCTTAAGTTTCTTATTCCTGTCTCCATGCCCAAATCCTCAAAACACAGAAGGCAAGAAATGGTGTTAAAGTTTCTTCAAAGTACCTCCATGACCAGCCACACCCATTTCTCGATGACCAGCCACACCCCTCTCTTCCCTGACCAGCCATGTCCCCCTCTCGTTGTATAGGCTCAGTGAATGCCACAGGTGCCTCGAGAGAAGAATGGCAAAAGATGATAAGCACCATGAAGGCTGTGTCGAGTGTGGGAGGGTGTGGCTTTTTTGCCTGTGTTTTGAGAAGCAAGGTCACATGACATGGCTCACATAGACAGTAAACCCCTACTATCCTCCAGTCTCAGACTCCCAAGTGCGAAGACTACAGGTGTGTGCCACCATGCCCAGCTAACTTATTAAATGTAGTTGAAATGTGTTATATTAAAAATATAAAGACACAGTCACACCTTAGGACGAGAAGGGAGGAACTGGTCAAAATTGGAAAACGTTTGGTTCATGTGGGAAATGCAGAAAGGTAACAGATGAGCTGTCTTTAACAGATTGCCAATACATATTTTTCCCACTGTATACAATCACTGTTTTTAAAAACACCAAAACACATCTGCCTTAATCAATACTGAGATAATAATTCTCTTATATTTAAACCTATAAAAAAAGGTCACTTCTCAGAAATATGACCTCTAGTGGCCCTCTTCCCCTTCCACACCACAGCTTTTATTTTTATAATTTTTTTATTTTGAAAATAATGCAGAAAAAATAAAAAAAAAATTAAGGAATGAACTAAAGTAAACTTAGAACAGCGCTTTCCTGGGAAGACATTTGAGATGGTGTCAAAGCTTTTGAGAAAAAAAGAACACTTCCAGTGAGCTGGGATCTGGAAACACGACTCTCTCTGAGGAAGACAGGGCACGTGCACCTTTCCACAGTGGCTGGCTTCCTGCCATAGTCTCCAACAGAGAAGAATCTAAGATTCAAACTGAGAACAGCACCATTCCTACTTAAAGTCTGTCCCATGACCAGGGTTTGCCTTTCACTGCAGTGTATAAAGGAGAATGGATTCCTTTGGAAGAGGAAACACCTGATCTGAGAATGAGTCCTTCCACACTTCACTGCATACATAGTAGTGAGTGTTATACAGGGATGGTGCAGGCTGCTGATCCTAGCACAGGGAACCGAGACAGAGAGTCAAGTTTAAAGTCACACAATGAGTTTCTTGTGTTTGAGGACAGACACACACACACACACACACACACACACACACACACACACACACAAAACTTGAGACTTATTCAGTCTCATCTCTTCTGGAATTCTCCCTGTTCTCCTAATAAAAACATAAAATGACAGACATGCTATTCTGATAAGTGCCTGGAAGCCATGGATGGATCTTCGGAAGGGCAGGATTGCCAAAGACAACAGAAACAGATATTTCGGTTGCAATCCACCCCACTTTTAAAGTTCTGGACACTTATATTAAGGGAACTAAATATTTCCATGAAGAACCATAGCTTTGTTACCTGAGACAACGACATCCTGCTGGAGTTAGGGATTAATTGAAAAGGAGAAAATGTATACATACATAATCATGTTATCTGCTCTCTAATTTGTTGCATTACATTTTAAGGAACTTATTTTTTGTTTTTACAATATAAATTTTAAGCAGATACATAATCATATTTAAGGCAGAAAATTTTTCTTATGGCAAACGGATCTTTGTGAATTTACTAAACCATGGGATTATGAACTTTGTGGATAGGAAATTATGTCAATGAAGTTCTTACTAAAACTAAGAAAACCACATATATGTATACGATCTCTCTGCCTCTATAAGCCTCATTCCCCAGGCCTGTGCCTTAAGCACACTGATTGCTACAGTAGGCTTTCTAGATCAGGACACTTAAGCGACAGTTACATGGACCCCTCAGCCCAAGCAAAGCATGTATGGAATGCCTTAGAATCAGTGACTGCTATGCCACAGGGCACAAAATAACAGGCTGCCACCTGTCACCTACATGGCCAGTGCGGACACCAGTTCTTCCGATGTTAAAGGGGGTGCCACACCTTGGTTCAAATGTGTGAATGCATTCTCTGCCTTAGTTAGAGCAGAGGTAAGAGCCTATGGCTGGCTCTTGAAGAACATACTACTTATTGTTCTTTTTCCTACCCCCAACACACCTTAGAGCTTTGAGTTCCTTGGCACACTCTCAGCAAGCCAAATACACTGTTTCTCCAGAGTCTGAAAAAGCTGAGCATGACAGACGAAGCAAGAACCCATGAGTTCCGGGATGCCTGTGCCATGCCTTTATTGAGCCGTGCCAATAGAGATGGGGGAGAAACATAAGCTTTGTCTCTTTTATACTCTACAGAGCAACATGGCTTTATTTATGAAGCTTGCTAGATGCATTACTTCTGATGCTCTGTCAGTAAGTCAAAACTTGCACAGGATACAGATGTCCTTTTCCACACAGGGTGAAAAGAGACTACGCAGGTCTGGATGAACAGACCTGAGCTACCTGGATTCATATCCCTGTGCACCGAGGGAGTAATGTTGTGCTCAGTGTGTAAATGTGCCTCATCATTGCTGGGGATGTCTTCATGTCAATTCATGATACTTCTCTGGTGCTTCTCAATAATTATCCACAGAAGAGCAGTAAGTTCACAAGGTCAGTCAGCTAACATAAACCAGCCAGTGTTTAGACCGTAGATTTCAGTTTCACAAACAAAAGTGTCTAAAAAGTCACCTGTATCCGCGTCTCTCTCTGTCCCTTTACTGGTGAATTTCCTTCCACAGGGCTTAAAATGGTTGGAAGGAATTAAAAAGTCGATCTTGAAATGTGACATTCAGTACCGTCTTGTTCAATTTGCTGCTAGAGATAAAGTTTAATCGCAAATATCTTGATATGTGGAACATATTCACACACAAAACCGTTTTAAGCAGGAGACCCAGTTCATGCTGCATGTTAATGGTAACAGAATGCTGTCTACAAACACCAGCTCTGTTGTACCAACAGTTCATAGATGCATCACACTGCAATTAAAATGTCAATCTGTTGGTTTACCTTTAACACTTCTAACTGGTAGCAAACGCTACTTGTCTAATGTTCTGAATCTACCAGGGTATTGGAATGATGACTAAAACCACAGTGACCACAGACTCCATGCTGAAAAGTTCCTGTCTATCAGAAACTGGGTTCACTGGGTCCCAGAGATTAC
Source organism: Mus minutoides (assembly GCA_902729485.2). Taxonomy (NCBI): domain Eukaryota; kingdom Metazoa; phylum Chordata; class Mammalia; order Rodentia; family Muridae; genus Mus; species Mus minutoides. The sequence continues at coordinate 49,897 of CACVCL010028900.1, read as the reverse complement.
TGAGGGTCATTTGCTTCTCACAGAGGGGCTAAATATTAACCCCGGTTTTACAGAGACACACGAGGATGCAGGAGAACTTGCCCTGCTGCATCGTGCAGGATTTGCAGTCCACTGCATTGTGCAGGATTTGCAGTCCACTGCATCGTGCAGGATTTGCAGTCCACAGGTTGTAGGGCTAAGTAGGACTCAAATCTGAGCAACCTGTATTTGAGCAACAAAGTCTAAGTCTTCCTAGGTATTATGGTAAGTGCTTATCGTTGATCATGTAAAGTCACTCTTAGAACACGCAAGGTAACCTCAGCACTTATATTAGACAAATAAAAAGCAGGTTACTCAACTGGCCCAAGGCCATAAAATGATCAATGTCTCCAGTAAATACTACAGTTGGAGCTGAGGGGAGGGAGATGGCTTATTCCATAAACTCTTTGCTGCACAAACACTAAGACCTGAGTTCAATACATTAAGAAAAAGTCAGGCAAGGCGGGACTGCTTACCATCCCAAACATATCTGGGACTGTTGGCCATGTAGCCTAGTCTACTGGATGAGTTCTTGGCCCAAGAAAGGCCCTGCCTCCCATCACTGCCTAAAATCTAGAAATAAGAAAAGGTGGTCGGGACCAACGGAGGAACAACACTTGAGGTTGTCCTATGATTTCTATACACATATTCACATGCATGAATGAGGTTGTCCTATGAGTTCTACACACATATTCACATGCATGAATGAGGTTGTTCTATGAGTTTTATACACATATCCACAAGTACGCATATGTACCTGCATACACATGGGCATACACATGCATGCACACACATACACACACTGAAATCAACTTGATTTTATTAAGTAGAATTCATTCTCTGAACAATATCTGAGATTAAGAAACAGTATATACCATAGTCTTTTCTGACAGTATAATCTCCTTTGTAATTATCCAACTCCTCAGCTCTATGTTCTGCTTTTATAGCATGAACATAGCCAGAGACAACGTCGAAATAAGTGGGGTTGAGTGTCTCCCAGGAAAACCTTTGTCTTAAAAAATAGGTAACATTCTATTTGTGGCCCCTGGAATATATATAGTATTGTGATACTAATCATATATTACTTGACACCTGATCATTACTGTTGTTTAAATTAAAAACAAAAATTCCAGGAACGTACGGCACAGAAATAAAAGATGCATCCATGACCACAGCAAATGAACAAGCACTTACAAGAGGTGCAAGTTAAACAGAAGAATATTTAGAAAGAAAAGTGAAAATACCATTTGGGCATTAATGAAACTGAAATAGCTTAGCTCATGTAGACCCAAATCCTGGCTTCATTAATTACTGCTTATGTGACTAATGTATTTTTAAAGTTTCTCTAAGTCATAACTGCCCTGACCTGAAATAGGGGAAATAACTTTTCTGCTGCATACTACATCTATAAGGCTTAATAGGAGAATTACAGCCTCTACAGGCTGGTTTTGTGTGTCAACTTGACATAAGCTGGAGTTATCACTGAGAAAAGAGCCTCCCTTGAATCCATGAGATCCAGCTGTAAGGCATTTTCTCAATTAGTGATCAAGGTGGGAGGGCCCATTGTGGGCAGTGCCATCCCTGGGCTGGCAGTCTTGGGTTCTATAAGAGAGCAAGCTGAGCAAGCCAGGGGAAGCAAGCCAGTAAAGAACATCTCTCCATGGCCTCTGCGTCATCTCCTGCTTCCTGACCTGCTTGTGTTCCAGTCCTGACTTCCTTTGGTGATGAACAGCAATGTGGAAGTGTAAGCTGAATAAACCCTTTCCTCCCCAACTTGCTTCTTGGTCTTGATGTTTGTGCAGGAATAGAAACCCTGACTAAGACATGGCCTTAAAGAACGAGGGAAATGGTGAGCCAGAACACTTCTATCTGCAGTAAAGAACTCCAATGTGGATACTTCCAGCAGGTGGAATCATGTTTGTGTTAGGCCTGCTATGCTTTCTACAGCAGCAAAGACTTTAGTCAGCAGCAGGGCACAAAGAGTATTTGCTGAATAAATAAACATAAGGTAAAAGATAGTTTTTCTGGACAGGCAGAATTGGGGGTAGGTTAAAAAGCCAAGGCTAAGCCAGTTCCTACAACAGTCACACTTCAGAAAAGGAAACCCTCAGATCTTGGGTTTATGAACTCAAAAGCTGAGAACAAGAGTCTAAGACTGTTGCTTTACTTAACTGGTAACAACTTGAGCCATTAGACTGATATCCAACATCTTCCTAATTAGCAAAGCTTAGAAACTAAATGGATTTTGCAGTAACAAGCTTACCTCGGAAGAATCCCCTTCTCTCTGAAATCAGTGATACAGAACAGATAACTGGGGTTAGCAGTTTTATGATCAGGTAAAAAATAGCCTGTTTCCTTCCTCTCAAGAGCTATGAATGGACCGAGTTCTTCAGAAGCACAGTAAGGACCCAGCTTAGTTGCTGGATCCTTAAGATGATGAAATGATTTTTCTTTCTATGAATGGTGGTAAATCACATTTATTTCCTCTCAGAGGCCAAAACATTAACGTTGATAATAAGAGTGCAATACTAATCTTTTCTCTGCAAGTAGTGTTTGCTTTCAAGGCACAGAAGCCAGCTTTGCAGGCAGGGTTTTTACAAAGTATGCGACCAACTCTGCTACTGCTGGTGTTCCTATTACGGGGAAGAATTATCCGTCACCTTCTACACTAGGAATATACAGGGAAGGTTTGTCTGCCTTAATCCTACATCTGCATCATTAATGAATATCCTCTAATGTCTCGGAAAGATTTGCCTGAATTTATGTCCATAAGCCTTACGTAGAATGAATGGGTTCACATTTAAAAAGAATCTTTTTATAGGATTAATGTGTATATATGTGTGTGTGTGTGTGTGTGTGTGTGTGTGTGTGTGTGTGTGTTCATGCATCTGTGTCTTGTATGTACATGTGTATTTTCCAGAGTAGGATATTGGATGTACTGCTTTACCACTGTCTGATTTTCTCTACACAGAGTCTTCTACCCAACATCCACCAATATTCCCCAACAAACTTCCTGTGTCCACAGCTCTGCGCTGCAGGATCGCACAACCATGCTTGGCTTTTTACATGGGGCTCTGAGGGTTTGAACTAAGCTCTTCCTACTTTTGCAGCGAGTACTCTGTCTCCTGTGCCAATCCCCAGCTCCTGCTTATCTTTAAAATTAGTGCTTGCTTTAGATTTTTTTCTTATAAACATCTAGCTTAGAGATTTCTTTTAGTTCTCAATTGCCATTGGCTTTCTAGAGAAAAAGTCCATAGTGTGCATGTCTTTATGTGTTCTGTCTGAAGATCTAAAAATTACGCCTTACATGGAAACCTGTATACCAAAACTGAATATCTAAAATTACAAAGGTACTCGTCAAACTGCAAAAGGGAAGGACAAATTCAGAAAAATAACAAGACTTGGAAGTTAACGAGATCACAGATCTCAAGCAAATTCCATCTTGGTTAGAATGTAAGACTACAATCACCACTCCTTGTTCCCCGGTGACTCATGGTGGGCAAATTTACACCATTTCCCATCATTCTCAGCATCTGTCCTTGCCGACCTTGGCACATTCATGTTTTGGTCCCAACCTGGTTTTCCCAGATTCTTTCCCAAAGGGTACCAACTAGTCCTGTCTTCTAAGCATGCCCCTTATCTTCCACCAGAGCACAAGGTTTGTTTGCTGTTTCTGACTGACTGTGATGTGCGTCATAACAAAATTTACCTGGCGACACTTCCCCTGCCTTGTTTAAATGCCATCTACTTATGAGCCTTCGTTGGCCTAGCTGGAAGCTTGTTCTGAAGTAGTCTCTGTGTTCTTAATTTACAGAGTAGAAGGTTTTGCATTTCTTTGGCTTTGATTTTTTCCTAGATCTCAGCACTCATGACCATCACGAGCCTGTGTGTGGTCATCACCTGTGCCATTCAGACTTACAGGCAGCCAACAAGTGTCTTCTACTTCTAAAGACCTCAGTTCACTGCAGATTATCAGTCACTGTAATGTGACTCCAAGAAAAGAAACCCAGAGTGGGGAAATAAAAAACAAAACAAAACAAAAAATCTTTCCTTGCTGAGAAAATCAGGGCTAAAAAATTCATTAGGCCAGATCTGCCAGTCATGGCCTCCAGAGACATTTGAAAATTTCTTTGGAAAAAGATGCCTTGGGCATTTGAAGAAGAGCATTTCATTCAGATAAAGGATACCTCTCTCTCTTTGCACATGTGTTCAATAAGAAGCTGCCTTAAGTAGGGAAACGATAAAACTAAACCATCTACCTGAAACTGGACGCTCTTCCTAAATAATACAGAAGGCTTCCATTAGATCTAAGGTGGCCGAGTGTTCAATTCGTCACTAACAAAAAACTCCAAGTGAAAAACACTTTAATCAAAAGGGAAAGGAAATCTTACTGCGTTGTAGCATTCCTGGGCGAAAGCTAACATCATTTGCATTACACGGAAATGAAGTCAACCCACATTTACTCAGTCTAGATCTAGAGGCAGATTTTACTGTGGGGGGAAAAAACCAACACATACCCATTAAATTCCCCAACCCCAAACACACTAGTTGGCATAACATTTGGTTAACATAAGATAAATATTTGCTTTCACTTCCTGGTGATGAAAAGTCTTTTTAGTTCATTTGGTTCACAACATTCGAAAGAGGAGCATTAGCTAAGGTATGGGAGTTACACCTGTGTTTTGAAGAAGGTGCTGCCATATGTCCTGATTAAACAAGTAACACAAATTACCCATGTTGAACTTCACAGCATGAAATAAAGTGATTCTTACCAAATCATATGAAAAGTTCAACTCAGTAAATAAAAAGAAATTAGATTTAGTAAAATTAGTAAAATCTAATAAAAAGCTATTCACACGAGCAAACTTTATTGGAATTGTCTATAAGCTCAGCACAGTGAATGACCCAAACTATAGTTCTTCCAATCAAGAAGTTCCCCATCTCAGGGGTCCAAGATGCAACAGGGAATGATGAGCAATGAAGGCCCACCACCAGGGCATGATTCAGCACTTGTCAAATTTGATGGTTTCTGGCTAGGTGGGGTCTTATAAATAAAGTCTAGGACTCCTTCAACAGCACACACAAGGCATAGAAGAGACTATGCAAATGAGGTTTGTTTTAGTTTAAATGGACTGCTGGATGGCTTGTTATACCAAACCAACACCAGCAATATACCAAGCGTAAGAAGCCCTGTGATTTTGGGGGAGTGGTGGGAGGGAAGTGAGAGCAGGGGCTGGAGAAGGGAAGCACTGGTTGAAATCATCATCCCCCCCTCTCATTTTGCTTTCTTTTATCCCAAGACATTTAAATAGAAATCCAACAGTGGTTTACCTCTGACCACCTCCTCCACGGACTCGGTGGTGGTTGTGGTCGTGGTGGCAGTGCTGGTTGTTCTCTCGGTGGCCTCTTCGTAGGGCTCCTCAGCCTCCTCCTCCACCTCATCCCCATCCTCCACATCATCATCATCATCAGCTTCCTCTTCCTCAACATCAGCCACTTCCTCCTCTTCGGTGACTTCTACTACTTTGTCTTCACTGGAAGAACAGATAAAAATAGCTGTGAGATACTTGGCTGAATGAAAGATTCGGAAAGTAAAGAAAAAAAAATCAAGGAACTTTGGTAATGTGTGAGGGAGTATGGGATTGATGAAAAACACTAGGAAGGTTAAAATGCTGTTAAGTAGGAACTCTAGCTGATGTCCAAAAATGTTTCACAAGTGGACATAGCTCTTCGTTTAATGGCTGCAGAAAGAAGATACTCTGACTCCAATTATACAACTTGGTGGACAAGGCAATATTATGTAGACTGTAGAGAGATGATATGGCTGTAAACATCCATGTACCGACACACACAGGGCAGGTAGCAATCAGCAAGATAAAATCATTAAAGGACATGTCTAGGACACAATTTAAGGGACTACTAAGGAGCCTGTTTGGAAAACAACTGGCTGCCAATGCCAGCTTGGCCAAGAGCACTCGGATGAAGATGAAAGCAGGAAGAGCCTACCCTGTATTGTCTAATGGGAAAGGACAGAGACACGCTGGACCAGATCACAAAGCCAACACAAGACAAAGAGCTGAGACTGAGACTCTCTGGCCCAGGTGTGTCAAATGAGAAGCACTACACAAGTGAGTGGAAAAGAGGCCATGCCCAGGTCAATGTCCCCACCAACAAACAGAGCACATGGGAACTATCACCCCGAAGTTGAGTGTGACCAGCAAGAAAGAGCGTGCTTTTCCATTGGGAAAGGCAATGGAAATCTGGAGGTTATATTAGCTGTGGCACCATGATGCTTTGGATGTGTTGGGGAAGGAGAGCGCTCAGCTCTAAAGGCTAGGAGAGTATGCGTCCAGTGTTGTAGACTATATCATGTGAGCTGGAGACTGGAATGGTCCCAGCCATGATTTCACATGCTTCCAGAAGGCTGAAAGACTCTCATAGTCAGTGTCTGACAGCATAGCAGCTAGATGCTGTCCTGAAAATGAAAGGGAAAGGAAGTTCAAGGAGATGGATGTAGTACCAAGGGACCACTGTGGTTTCCTCCAACTCCAGGGATACTTCGCACAGGTTCTATAATGAATGATGCATAGCAGGCCCTTGGGTGCAAGCCCAGGATGCAGGACTTTAAAAAAATCCTATAAAACTATGCTGGGCTCCTCAAGGGGACATTTCCCCAACTCTGGTGAAATACGATGAAAACGCAACATATTCTAAAATGTTTGGTTAAAATGTACAGAAGAAATTACTAAGATGAATAATTTAGTGAGGTGTTAATGCATAATGTGTTGATAGGTAGGAGACTATAACTGATTTTCACATTTTCATCAAGACCATGAAGAAATACGTGAGAAGTGGATAATCAGATGGGATAAGTCTCCATCTGCCTAGATATAAATAGGGTAAACTAATTGATTTCTTGATTGCCTGCACAAAACTCTCTCTGCACACATCTACCACCGATGTCATATTTCCAAACTAAACCTACAGCTGGCCCAGATTTTATTTGGGGTACAGTCTTTTACTTAATCTCAAGGTTGTTTTTCTAGTGAAGAGAGGTTGTAGTAAGAGAGGTTGCTTCCTGAGTTGATTGTGTCTGGAATCCCTTCTTTGTCCAACCGAATCAGTCACAATTCTCTTTGTTTCTCCACTGTTGGTGGTAATTCAAAAGCAATGACAGGGAGAAAAGCTTAAGTCCAGGCCAGGATTGTCTATAAACTATGAATTACCCATGATCTCATCCTATGACTGTTGTAACAGTGTTCATAACTGGTGTATGGTCCAGGCTTTGGTTAGCCCTGGGCTGTCAGGTAGGGTGAAGCATATACACAGCTGGATTCCCTGAGGTGCCTATCCATCTTCCGTTATTACGTAAATGCTGCTTTTAAAGCTCCAAACGGAAGCCTGGGCTGTGGGGGAAAGCTGTTTAAGACATCTGCATTCTGGTGTGTGACTAGCCAGGAAAAAGAAGGAATTACATGCACATCACCCCTCACTGCCTCTGTTGGCATAATTTACTGTCATAATAACTAAGAGCTGAGATGCATAATAGTTCAACTGGCTGAGAAATTAAATTACTTGCCCTAAGAGAACTCGGGTCCAGTTATTATTGCCGTGGCTTTGATTTCTGGAATTAAATTTAGGCGGCCCTGAATTCACTTATCTATTTGGACACTATTTAGAGCAGAAGCATACGATTGTGTTTTAATGAGGCTGCATCTTCTCCGAGAATCCTGAACGTGCCACTCTTACGACTTCTAATTGGAGCTTTTAGGACTAACAGGAAGCATCAGCAGGCAGGAAAGATGGTTCTTTGCCACCAGCCGAAAGGCCAGACAGTTCGTTTGTTCTGTGATGTAAGAAAAGGTGAGATCCTTGTGTAAAGCTGAGCACAGCGACAGAAAACAAAAGGTGGGCAGAAGTCTGTGAAAATGTTAGGAGGAGCCATTTCTTCACAAGCCAGGCAAGAAACACTCACAGAAAGATAAGATGGCAGGACACTCACATCCCATCCCCCCAACTGCAAAGGCCGTCAGCTTACATATTGCAAATGCTTTCTCTCGGTTTTAAAGTGAGAAATGCTAAGGAAACAGAAGCTCCTGAGCATCCTAAGAGTCATCCTGAGAGCACCCGAGTGCAGCAAGGAGATCAAGAGGACCTGACAACGAGGCAGTGAACCACCGGTGACTCGATGATGCAAGGTCTACATTTAAGGATGTACTTTGGTGGAGGATAAAGGCTATCATGAAGGTGAATCGCCATCTCCCACGAGGCTGAGCCTGATATAACTGCATTTGATGCTGTCACCTGTGAGTCTCCTTAAGCAGCCTGATTCACATACCAGCTTTCATTCCTTCTTACGGAAGTCAAGCAAAGTGTTTTGTCATTTGCATTCTCTGATATGGTCATGTGACATTCCATACTCGGCTAAAGGATGGAGTGGAGGCTCAAGGAGGAGTGGACTCACAGCGCATTGAGGGTCCTTTGGTCTGGGAAGCTATTCTGCATGATAGAATAGTGGGGGCCACATGTGTTCCTCTGTTGGGCACAGTTTGAAGACATAAAGTTAGGGATAATTGAATGTCTTGCTATCTCCTGTCCAATTTTGCTACTCCAAAGTGTCATAAAAATTAAATGAATGAAGGACTTTTAGAAGTTTTATTTATTGTTTCACAGCCTGTATCAACATTTAGTTTGGTTTTTTTCTCTTCCTGCTGTCATAGAAACTGGGGAAAAGAAATGGCAGAGAGATGTTCTGATATCTGTGGTTGTGAGAATGAGGATCAACTATCTGGTTTCCACTCCAGCAGTGATAAAGATAACCAAAAGCCAGTTCCCAACATGTTGTGACCAATACGAGGCCAGAGGAGCATGACTGAAAAAGGTGGGGCTCAGACTTAGGTGAGCTAATGTAAGGGAAGAAGAGGAAGACAGAAGGGTCTCTGGGAGATTCCCAGAATCAAAGTGAGGCACTGAGAGAAAAAACAGCCACGAAGACAGAAGCATCAAACAAACAAACAAACAAACAAACATAGACCATTGTACCAATAACACAAGAAAACAACCTGAGATGAGCAGATTGTTTTCCTCTTCTTTGGATTCAGTGTTCTCCAACTGAGTAAGTCAGTGTGTTCAGAAGAAAAGCAATATCTGAGATCATTACTGTTGGTTGCAGAGAATGTGAAGAAACATGGAAGAAGGTAAGCTTGTTTTCTGTGGTCCCCAAGAAATAGTCAACAAAGGACCGCCCAAGGAAGGTGAAGTCAGGAACACTCCCTTTCCAAAAGTAAACACACAAGGTCACTCTTAGCTTGTTTCTTTACTTATTTGCTTATACTGTTTTGAAAGAAGGTTCCAGTCTGCAGCCTAAAATGACCTTGATGTCATCAGGAACCTTCTGCCTCGGCCTCCTAAATGCTATCACTACCGACATGAACCACGCCCCACTCACTTATAGAAACAATGAATATAGGCAGATGTTCAAGCAGATAAATTCCGGAGTTGTAGGATCTGGTGAGAAGAAAGCTGGACTGCAGGAGAAGGTGGATGGCAAGGGTGGGTGTTCTGATTTAGACTATCAGGTTGTTTTCTGTTTTAAAACTTAGGCAAAGCTGTAGAGTTGTGTTATGAGTTCTTTGTTTATGCACACCCCTTGTTCAGAAAAAAAAAGACTTAAAGTGGATTTTTCTTAAGGTAACAAACCACGTTTCTTCTTATAAATACTTGTGGGTTGATCTGGCATAAAAACTCTCAGTAGTAAAAATGCCATCTTGAGGGCCTGCAGATTTGCAAACATATTCCCTATTCCAAGTACCCGATTCTAAGTACAATAAAGGTAATTATAACAAAAGAGCAAAAACAGGGCTATGAGATTGTTCATATCTATACCATCTTTTGTCATGGCTTCACCAAACCAGGTTGAATGAGGCAAATTATCCTCTACACTGACTGCTTCATTAATTCAGATCTACATACACAAAAAGTCTTCTTTTGATGCTGAAGACTTAAAATATAGTCCATATTTTACTCTACAATACTGTGATGTCGCTCTGAGTTACCTGGAAAACTCCAGAAACAATTCACAACCTTCAAGTAATTCTTAGTACATTACCATTATGATCACTCTATTTTTTTCATGATCTGTTGATAATCTGTCAATGACCTCTTTCTGTGTGTCAATGACACTCTAATCACAGGTACAGAAGGAAAGCAACAAACAGTATATACACAATGTAATGATGACAGAACCCTATAGGCTCTATCTCCTGCAGATATAGGGGAGTGGTTGCCCTGGTGACACATGCTAGCTAGCAAGGTGTATCAATTTTTCAGTTAGAAGTTTTGCAAATCAAAATCTGATGAATGTTCCTCTCGGGAGATACTGTGTAAGTTACCCAAGGTCATTCTCAAGTCCTTCCTCCCCTCCCTTGACAGGAGAGGATAAGAACCAAATAGCCCATTAGTCCACATTGCTGCATCCCTTGTAGCTAGAAGGCTTTGTGACCAGCAATTTCTTAACAACCAGAAGCCAGTCTACATGCTTGTACTTCATGGAGAAGCCACATCTAGATAAAAAGGTAGCCCCTGTGTCTCTGTTTCTTTGCCTTGTTACTCCTACCTTCTGTGCCCACCTGGAAAGGCAGAAGCCCCTGCCAGTTATGAGGGGATGGAATTAGGTTTATCAAGGTGTGCCATTGGTTAAGCACAGCTCACTGGAAAGACTCTGAGCTATTCACCACTACCCCAATCCTGATGATTTTTGACATTTGCAGCTAAAGTATTCCTTGCTGAAAAAGGATCTCAAACCCAGCTGGAGCCTCAACTTAAGGACTGCCACTTTAAGAAGATCCCAAATAACAAGACTGAGACACCAAAACTGCATGACTCAGGCAATTAAGAGTGAGCTGCTGGTCCCAACCTTGCTTTGAAATTGGACCGAGTCGTCATCACGCATTTAGTAATGCCTATTCTGGGTGAGAGAGTCAATACTAATGGCTCAGTGAGCAACAGGGGACTTGCATAACACTAGCTTCAGAAATTCCAAGGAGAAAGTGACTGGCACAGGCCAGAGGCCATTGGGCAGTTGGGATGAGTCAGGAATATGCCTTCATTATGCAGTTGGGAACAATATGCAAATAACTGTGATCCCAACAAAAGTTTACAGGGACACTGCGTTTTAATGGAGAGGAAAGACAGAAGGAAACCAGGGCTTTTTCCTTAGTGGTTAAACGTAGATGTAAACGAGATATAAGCAGGTTCAATATAAGTTAACCAATAAATAGGCAATGCAGCCATTTGTCCAATCATTGAACGCCTCCATTAGACTATACTCTCTGCCATTCAGTAGCTATGGCATCTTCTGACTTGCTCAGGGTCACTCATGGACACTGCAATTGAAATGCTCTCCTGGTGTCCAGAACATACATCCTATCTACTCATTAGCACATTAGTACTTTGTACCCAGAAACTATTTTACTTGTTAGATCTTGCTGATGGAGTGGACAACAGTCAGGGAGGATTGGAAGTTTAAAGGTTGGACACTGTATTGGGTGTCGGGGTAGGTCTATGTGATGCACAGGCATACATGCAGGTAAAAAAATAATTACCCATAACCATAAAATAATTTAGAAAAAAACCTCTGTTGTTAGGAAGGATCTGTTATATATAAAATAAACCATGAAAACCAGTTTAGACAAATCTGTGAACTTAGTACCTCTTGGTACCGAATTTTTTTAAATTTATTTTGTGGGTGGCAGGGTATCAGTGGGTTTTGCAGAGAAGTAGTTTTAGAGATGTACAGACATATTTAGTTAGTATGCTCTTGACTGAACTTTTCTTTAAAATATTTCAGCATCATAAAAAAGTGCCGTAGAATGATATTCTGGCAAGGCTCCTAAACCTGGACTATAATTACAGTAAAAGACTAAAGTGCTTCCCCCCGCCCCCCAAGGCTATCTTGGAAGTAAGAAAAGTCATATATAATCTAAACTACATTGTCCTGACAGCTTTATGAGCCATGCAGGATAAAGTAGAAGCACCTGCAGTGAGGAAAAAAAAAGTCCTAGAACCATTTTAAACTCTTGATGTGAGAAAACAAAATCCTGGTTCAACAGAGTCTACACCAGAAACCTCCGAAGAAAGAAATTCCTGAAGATCTGGGTATTGGTGAGTATGGGTGACCCTGTGTAGATTGCAAATTCATAATCTCTATCCATTTGGTCAACAGGGTTCATACTAGGTTTGGGGGCATGCTCCAAATTCTGGGGGGAAATTGCAAGAAACAAACCAGAGAATGTCTCTGCCCTCCTGGTACACACATCCTATAGACAAAAAAAAAAAAAAAAAAAAAAAAGAAAGAAAGAAAGAAAGAAAAGGACTAAGAACTGAAGAACTGGTTGGTCTGCTGGCCCAGTCCAAGGTGCTGAGCACAAAACGGAAACGGAACTTAGGAACTCTATCTAGGACACACAGGGGTGAGTATAGGGGTGAGCATTTGGACTTCCCAAAGCTGTGCTATGGCTGGCATGAGGGGCATTCCCCAAACACTTGTGTATTGGAACCCTTGGTTCCTAGAAGGTGGTAGCACTGTTTTAGGAGGCCGCGAAGGCTTTAAGAAGTGGGTCTTTCTGGGCTGGTGAGATGGCTCAGCGGGTAAGAGCACCCGACTGCTCTTCCGAAGGTGATAAGTTCAAATCCCAGCATCCACATGGTGGCTCACAACCATCCGTAACAAGATCTGGCGCCCTCTTCTGGAGTGTCTGAAGACAGCTACAGTGTACTTACATATAAAATAAAATTTAAAAAAAAAAAGAAGAAGTGGGTCTTTCATGGATAACTTTAGGTTATAGCTTGTTCTGGTATTTGGTCCCAGCGTGAGAAAAGTATTGAGTAAAGGCAGCAGGAGAAGACACTATGGAAACAAGCATTTGAGGAAAAGTGTGCCCAGTCTTCTCTTCTGCTTTCTTTTAACAAGAGAAAGAGTATAAAACTGCAGGTGATCTGTGAGCTAAATGATTATCAAGATTTCTAGGACTGTCTTAAAGCGAGAAACTAATCAAGTCTCTCTCTCTCTCTCTCTCTCTCTCTCTCTCTCTCTCTCTCTCTCACACACACACACACACACACACACACACATACACACAAAGACCTCTAAAGGTGAGGGAGAAAGGGGAGCTTCCTGTTTTTATGAAAGCCACATTTGTTTCATATGTGACATAACCATAGGAGCCTGCACTGACCTTCTTATAACAAAGGGCAAAACCTCTGTAATATTGGTTGCACCTACGCTCTCAAGAGAGCCTCTCAGGAGGACCAGACATGTTGGCTCATCCGGGAAAAAAATAGCAAGAAAGGAAGCCACGCTAGGGATCCTCAGGGTTTACAGCCCACACATGCCAATTCTTTTTGCTTCTGGGGGTTTGAAGTTAGTAAGGGAGTATTTTCAATTGTCTATAAAATAGAGGTGAAATAAACTTAAGCCTATTACTACTGCACATGAAAGAACTGGGTAGCCAGAAAACTGAGGAATGTGTGTTTAGATATGAAAAGGGCTTTTCCACTGCAGGTAATTTTTTTTTTTTCTCCCTTTACCAGCAAGGCCAGTTTCTTGCCTTGACAAGAATCTTCTCAAGAAGTATCTGGAAAACTCAAGAGTCAGCACACAGGACAACAGTGTTTCTTACACAGTGCAGCTAGGGTAGATGGAGAGTCCTACGTGTGCTCAGTGTGGCTACATCTTGTGTTTTAGGGTAAGTCCCTGACAGCAGGTGCTTCTGTGAGTGCTTTGTTTTGTCATGAGGACAGATGACACTAAGTACACAGTAAGTCACCTGATTAGACGTGCATGGCTTCAGTTACTCTCCACCGGGTCAGTCTCGGACTTAAAATATTTAGAGAAAAGTTCCCGAGAGAAGCAATTCGTGCATTTTGAGTAGCTTTTATTGCTGCAACCTGATATAATGGCCCTATTTTATTACCAGTTATTGTTCGCTCTATTTATTATCAGTTTACTATATAAATCAAACATTTTTTGTTTCTATATATAAATATAAATATATAAAAACAATATATAAAACAGTACACATACAAAGTATATAAGCAATATATAACAATTTATAAATATATTTGCATATATATATATATATATATATATATATATAGAGAGAGAGAGAGAGAGAGAGAGAGAGAGAGACAAGATCTGGGTAAGGCAGACTTAAGAACAGAATCAAAATATAATAAAGATCCTTACCCACAAGAATCCAGCCTCTAACAAACAGGCTTTAACAAACAGGCTTTAACTCAAAGGATGGAGCTGGGCATGGTGGTGCACACCTTTAATCCCAGCACTTGGGAGGTAGAGTCAGGCAGATTTCTGAGTTTGAGGTCAGCCTGGTCTACAGAGTGAGTTCCAGGACAGCCAGGTGATATATAAGCAATATAAGTATATAAGCAATATATAACAATTCATAATATATTTGCATATATATATATATATATATATATATATATATATATATAGAGAGAGAGAGAGAGAGAGAGAGAGAGAGGGACAAGATCTAGGTAAGGCGGAGTTAAGAACAGAATCAAAATATAATAAAGTAGGAAGTGATAAATGAGAATGAAGCCACAGGGAAAAGCTCATGGGAAAGGGGACTACAGAGGGCCAAGAGCTTTGTAGGCTGCAGAGCACGAGAAACCCTGTCTTGAAAAAACCCACATTCTTGAGCTGGAAGCAGCATGGTGGGGTCAGACAGGAGACAGAGTGACAGGGGCTGTGTAGAGAAGGTTCAGGGGAAGCCAGCCAAGGAAGCTGAGAAACCATGAGGGGTTTCAGAGAATAACAGAACTGGTGGCCATCTGGATGGGGCGGGGTTTAGTGGGAAAATGAATCTGATGTTTCAAGATGGAGAAATGGGGTAGGGGTGGTTACTAGCAGCAATGGGATACAGCAGGAAGGCCCAGTGGCAAGGAGCAGAAGTTAATGGATTTGGCTTTGATCATGGTAGATTTGGCATGCTGATAGATAGTATTAGACAGACAGCTAGAAATGAAGGGCCAGAAATTTGGGCCACGAATACAGTCTGTTTGAATTGGCCTTCTTATGACTCTTAAATAAACAGCACTGAAAAAAAAATGAAGAGCTACAATTCCTGAAAGACCACTGATAGTGGAGCTGATGCCCCTCACTTCGTGCATGGCTAACACGGCCCATTTACATTATCACCTGGAGTAGAAACAGAAACTGGCCTTCTGAAGTCTAATTGTACAGCTCTTGCTTCTGTCCCCGGTCAACCCATGAATGTATTTCAAGACTGCTGTCAATTCAGAGATCCATGAGAAAGATTTTGAGATGCCTTATAGGTTTTATTCAACAGTAAATATCCCATTTTAGTAATTGGGAACAATGTTTTAAACAGCATTATGTGTGAGGAGACACCCCAAGCCCCCCCCCCAGGGCTCCTAGAACTGGAGAGAGCTCTGAACTCCAAATTTACTATAGATTTTTATCCTTGCACACACCTATCTCTCATAAAATTTACTTTTATAACCCAGACATAGTAAGAAACTAGTAAGTACATAAAGCAATTAGAACAACGTCCCATAATAGACATTGTATGAATATGCTCCCTTTCCCACAGAATGTTATTGTATAGTACTTTATGTGCTGGTGTAAGATGATATTTTATGGCTTCTCTTGACAACAAACAAACAAACAAACAAACGAACAAACATAAAAGCTGTCAGCACCATCTTTGCCCTTTACAACCATTATTAAACAAAATGCTTTAAAAAAATCCATAAGCATAATACTGTAACTTTCAGTTGCAGAACTGATACAACTATTAACAGGCAGGAACCATATACAAAGACAGTGTGGATCTGTTGGGAAAGGAGTGGCTCGTGTCCTGAGCAGAAGGGAGCAGATGGCGCCAAATGTCACCATGCTACTCAAAGCAGCACGCAAGTGAAAAGTTTATGAATCTTATTTTTTAGATACTTCCAGCTAATATTTTTAGATCATGGAAGCCAAAACCACAGACAATGGACATGATAAGAGAATGCCGGTGGATAACGTGCGCTAGAACTTGGGCCAGATGTGAGGCTCCCAAAGGGACAAGGATAGTTAATTCCCCCTCCTCATGGTGCACATTCCACTGGAGGAGAAAAAGACAAGGAGCAAATAAAAACGCTGAAGCACAGATGGGGTCAGTGTCAGGACACACAGACGGGAGGCCAAGACTGAAATAGTGAAGGGTGGATCTTCTGAAAAGGGTGATTCCTTTCATTTCTGTGAAACAAGGAGCTGATATCCAAGACAAAAACAAAACAAAGCTAAACAAAACAAAACAAAGCAAAATAAAACAAAAAGCAAAACACCAAACTGGCCATGAGCCTTCCAGGGAAAGGAGGACTACAGGCAGGGAGACCGTGTCTGTTCCTGTGGGAGAGGAGTGAGGTAGGTCACATGTAGGGAGAGCAGGGGAGAGAGAACAGAGATCAGCTGAGGGCAGGGGCGATCTCTAGGAAGTGCCAGAGACCTAGGATGGGAGAAGCCTCAGAGGGTCTAAGGGGGCAACTCTAGCTGTGAATGGATTCTGATATGGCCACTTCCTGTAACCAGGCAGGACTCCCAGTGGAGGGATAGGGACAGCAACTCATCCACAAAGCCTTTGACCCAAAATATGTCCTGCCCACAGGTTGTGCAGGGACAAAGGTAGAACAGAGACTGAGGGAATAGGTAACCAAACTGCCTCAACTTGAGTCCCACCCCAGGGGCAAGAACCAATCCCTGACACTACTAACGATGATACTCCATTATGCTTGCAGACAGGACCCTAGCATAACTTTCTCTGAGAGTTTCCACCCAGCAGCCAATGGGAAGAGATGCAGAAACTCAAATTCAAACATTAGATGGAGCTTGAAAAGTCTTATGGAAGAGTTGGGAGAAAGATTGGGGGGCCCTCAGAGGACAGGGACTCCACAGAAAGACCAACAGTCAACTAGCCTGGACCCTTGAGAGCTCCCAGAGACTGACCAACTAAAGAATAAGCACAGGCTGGACTTAGCCCCCTCTCTCCCCCATATATATGTAGCAGATGAGCAGCTTGGTATTCCTGTGGGACCCCTAAACAACTGGGGCAGAGGCTGTTCCTGTGCCTGTTGCCTGCTTGCCTGCCTGTAGATCCTGCACCCCTAAATGGACAGCCTTGTCTGGCCTCAGTGGGACAGGCTGTGCCTAGTCCTGCAGAGACTTGATATGTGTGGGGAAGTAGGGGGTTGGGGAGGAAATGGAGGGCTGACACCCAGAAGGGTCTTTCCCTCCTCAAATCCCAGCATATGTATGTAATGTTTACATACCTATATATGTATGGCTGGGAATGGTGCTCCACATTTATAATCCCAGAGTGGAGAGGCTGGGTTCAAAAGATCTCTGGGGCTCACAGACTGGCCAGCTCAGCTTATTCGATGAGCTCTACACCAGTGGTAACCTGTCTCTAAAAACAAGGTTGACAACACTTGAGGAACAATAGCCAAATTTGTTCTCTGGCTTCCACATACATATGCACAAATACATTCACCTGCATATATACAACAGGAACACACACACACACACACACACACACACACACACACACACACACACAGAATCATAGATTACATAAGGGCTTGGCACAAAAACAATCTCTGTAACTGTATCCACCTACATTGCTTCAAGCAAGGCTTCCTTGCATTCACCCTGCATATCAGCTCTTTAGTATGTTGGGAAGTCACCAAAGCATCTTGGGGAGTTCTACGTCAGGGTTATGTATTCGTGTGTTCCACACTGTAGCTGCTCTATAGAGGCTATAAGCTTTCAATCTGTATGTTGAAGAAGTATGAATGCATAGGAGAAAGTTAATGATAAGACACTAGGAGGGTACTAATTTTGGTTGTCTTTTAAGGTACTTTAGACTAAGGTTGTATTTGGACAGGATAGACAGAATAGGTGGCGCAAACCTGGCAGAATTTGCAGAAGTAACAGTGCAGAGCCCCAGGTTCTAATACTTCACCTCAGAGAGTGTTTTTAAAGATAGAACAGATATCACAGAACCCGACTGGTGCTGGGGGCTAGCAGCCAGTAACAACACCTGTATGTACTGGAATTCATTTATCTGTAAAATAACGAGGTCTTCCAGGCTATAGAAGTAAGTCTTGAACTATTTGCCTTAACTAATATTTACAATCAAAGACAACAAGAGAGAATAGGTAGTTATAATCCAATAAACAAAAGACCCAATCAATGCCTTGACTGAAGAGCACACAAGAAGAGCAGGATGGAAATAGTAGGATAGGCAAGTCACATATGGGAAGGAAATAAAGGATCCCAAGGACCTTCTAAGCTTTCTGTGGTCTGCTATGGCTGTTCGAACTCCTGTACCCACAGATGCCTGGGTCTGTCTGTACATATACTGGTACCTGACGGCAAAAATCAAGGGGATCCTAGGAAAAGCCTGTCACTTGTGTTGATGACAGAGCAAAAAAGCCCCATTCATTGTAAGGGGTTAAATCAGAGACCATGGATGTCATAAATGTGTATCTAAAATGGTTATATGGTCAATTCCCAATTTGCACGGGTAGAAACAATACTGTCAAGCCTAAGGGACTTAGAAGGACTCCCTGTTTCAGATGCTATACGTCCTGCGTTGCTAAGGGAGTTTCAGCACTTGCATGAGTATTGGCTGGGTCTGGAGCCTTGTGGGATAGGTGCCTGGCAATGCAGTGTCAATGGACTTAGCATGTGCATACTCCTCAATTAAGTGAGGTGCCGCTATCCCAGGTATACCCTGGACACACATTTTCATAAAGCCAAAGTACTTCATTACTACATCTGATACTTGTACAACTGAGCTCCAGCTCTAACAACACTGGCTATAAAATTCTGCTGCAGGCCGATTAACATGACAATCAGCGGTTCTACAATGGGAAGCCAATGAACAGCATATTCCAGGGGGCAGAAGATTAAAAACCTAAATCTTCTCTTACTTGCAATTCTTCTCTATTTCAGAAATATATAACTGAGATATAAAATGGAGGTTTTTCAGATGTGGAAATTGACAGTTTAAACAGCCATTAAGTTTCTATTTAAAATATCCAAGAGAACCAAAGTCAACCAGAACTAATTTAATGGGCAATTTCCAGTCATAGGGAATCATATATTTTGGTCCTTTTTTGCATCTTTAAAATAATTCTTGGATATTTAAGAGATAAAACAGGCATATAAAAAAGGAGCATCATCACTCGCTTCCAACAACAGCTGCTTTAAGATGTTCTCAGCCTCATCTAAAACAAGAGGTCTAAGATGCGCTCATCTCTCAGTATCAGTTATAACAGTGATAAGGCCTTAAGAGTCGACTGAGAAAAGAACCCAGTATACTGGCCATGATTATTGAGCAGATGTAGTACACTGGGCTCCAAGCCCTGAAGAGTGTTTTGATATTTGACAGATGAGGCAGGGTTGGTGTAGGGTGGCCTACAGATCAGCTCCATAGGGATTTACCTTTCTTCGGGATCTAGTCTACACATTATACATGTGTTCATACATTAGTCAGTAGACCAAAGAGCACTCTGATACAGATTATCTAACATTACCCCTGTCAGAAGAAAGAGGCTCAACCAGATATGCTAGGGTTAAAGCATGGTTTTAAAAAAATGTACATTTTAAATTATTCTTTGAGATTTTCATCCATGTTTAATAATGTCTTGGTGAAATTCAGCCCAACTTACCTCTCCGCCCCCTTATGTCTCTTCCCTCCAAAGCTACCTCACAACTTCATGTACTTGCTATTTATTAACATATTAACCAGGCAGTCTAGCTGGTGTGGTGCTGCTGGTATGTGTCTAGGCATAGGGCCAGCCACTGGTGTATGGGCAACCTACCCTGGCCTGCACCCCTGAAGAAAACTGACACACCCTCTTCGTGAAGTTATCCATTGTCAATAGCTGTTCAACTACGAATGGGGCTTCCTGAACCCTTCCAGCCCTCACATTAGAGTTCTGACTGGCTTGATCTTACAAAACTCTTCTGCATGTAGTCACAGCTGCTATGGGTTCATGTGGGCAGCGGGGCCTATGATGTCCAAAAGGAACCCTTTCTTGAAGTAGCCCTCTGCAACCTTTGGCTCTTACACATTCTGTGATGATCCCTGAGCCATGGGAGCATGACACAGATGTCATTTATGGTTGAACACTCCACGATCTCTTCTTCTCTGTGATTTGCCCTGTGTGAGTCTCTCTGTCTAAGAGTCATCTATTGCAAAGCCAGACCATCTTCTTTGCTAACAAGGCTTCTCTTTCCTCATCTACTTGGACACACTCAAGTCCTGGCTTCAACGAAATTGGGCAAGCCCACCGTCTCTAGTTTTACAATTAATTTCACTGGTTCCCTGGAAATGTTATTTCATAAATGTGGGAAGTGAGAGAATATGGTTTCACATTTGCCTAATGACTGACTTCCTTCTACCGAACTACACGCTTTCATATTTTGCTGAGTTTCTTACAGAAAGCAATTGGCACCGCTTCATGCCGTGTAGTTCTAGTAAGAGAAATATCTTTTGGCATAACAATTAATACGTAAATTAAATTTTTTAAATGTCATGACTTTGACATAAGACAGTGATAAATTCCACATAAACAAGGGATTCTACTCTAGAGATGACATCATCTTGATCCCAGCTTCAACAGGAAATTAGCTCTTGTGGGTACTAGTATCTGTATCCAATCAAAACAATAAGAATCTGTATTTTCCTCCTCTTGTCTTACTCTTTGACCACGGACCACTGTCCTGAAATCACCATCACTGAATAACCCAGCCCTTAAAATAACACTTCCAAGAGTGTAGGTTATGTCATCAGATGATTTCCTATCAGTGGGCACCATGTGCCAGTAAGCTCAATGCGGTGCCAGCTGTACCTCAGATACCAGCAGCCAAGTCCTATAGGGAAGACGCTCTTCTCTGTGCCATCACCTGCTCAGAAGGCCAAACAAACCCACTGGCTTGGCCACACGTCATCTGGAATCTGGTAAAGACTATTAACGTGATTTGTTTTTCTTCTGAATGTATATGCGGTCCATGTTTATTAACTATAGAGACAGCATTTCTAATAAGACCTTGGTAGTGGTGGCCAGTGTCCTCAAGGGAAAAGTACAAGTCTCTGCAATTCTCCTAGTCATCGTTTTCAAATTAGTTCCTTTATTCAGACAAGAGGCAGACAGCCCGGCACAGCTTTGGAAGCTGCCAAGCCAGCACTGTGACAGTTGCATCGCAAAGCCATGCGCTGCTTCATCAATTCCATTCAGACTTGATGCATCCACTGACAAAGATTCCAGGCCTTTGTTTATCATTTGTGTGATTCATTTGTGTCTGTCTAACATCCTTGGTGTTTTCTTCTCCCTTGAGCATTGTGTAGCCTTTTCTTAAAGCCCAAGGCAGAAACTGAACAAGATTATTCTAAGAACTTGGACTCCACAGTCATAAAGGAGAAGATAGATGGTCAAATAAAACTTAGCCCCCTTTCTCTTTCTCTCTCATCTAATTTTAAAGATATAAAGTGTTGACCTACACACAGACATAAATTCTCATGACAGCTGGGTATTGGGAGAAGCTCTGAATGTTTCGGTATCATTACTGAAGAGAGAAGTGAGGTAGTTTAGTGTTTGGATGGCAAGTTCTCACAAACTCCAAACCATGTATTTGTGGAACGGTACTCTCTATAAAGTCATGTGGCTGTTAATGTCTGAGAGGATCTTGGGGTACAGAGACCATAATGAAAGTGAGTCTTCAGTCACTATACCTAGCAGAGTGCTGCTTACAAACAAGCCTTAATGTGAACTTCCTAGCCTACCTACAAGGACTGGGTAAGTAAGAAAGAGTTCCTGGAAGTCTGTGCTCTGCATTGATGCCCTGTGTAACATCTCACAGTGGGATAAAGACAGACGATGAACCATAATAAATAGAACTCAAGGAGTAAACAGTAAGACTTTGAATGGAAAGTACATGATGGTAGTATTTTGGGATTGAAATTTTTGTTTTAGCTATAACTAAATCTATATGGACCAAATTGATAAAACTTACAATCAGATCAAAACATAATAATTTGCCACTAATCCAACAGCTTTAAAAAAATTCAATGAATGGAATGAAATGGTCATTAAGAAGAGAGATTCTCCCATGCTTAGAAAATTCACTGAATATCTTAACCTACAACACCCCCTACCAAAGTATAATGATAGTTTACAGTAGTAAAAATGACATCATAGGTTCATAAAATAATTTGGTACATATGAGAAGTCTCAATAAAAGTTCCCTGCACTTAAGCATGTTTTGATGACAGATAGCATTTTAAAGCTGCAGCTAAGGCTAGGAAGGTTTATTTTGATGGATGGATGGAAGGAAGGAAGGAAGGAAGGAAGGAAGGAAGGAAGGAAGGAAGGAAGAGGGAGGAAGAGGAAGGAAGGAAGAAAGGAAGGAAGGAAGGAAGGAAGGAAGGAAGGAAGGAAGGAAGGGAGGGAGGGAGGGAGGGAGGGAGGGAGGGAAGAAGGAAATGAGAGAGAGAAGGAAGGAGAGAGGGAGGGAGGGACAAAAAAAAATCCCCAAACTGTACTTTCGAGGAAGACTGTTAAGGTAGTTAGATGGCTGCTTCTTTGTCCATGCAGAATTAGAGGCAGAGCCTAGAATGGAGAGTAAGTTCCCTAGAAGTTAAATGGTAAACAAACCTTCAAATAGAGCTTCCCCCCTTTTTTGTTTGTTTTGTTTTGTTGGATGGAGTCTTATTATGCAGTCTTGGCTGGCTTAGAACAGGCTATGTGGCCCAGGTGACCTTGAACTCACAGAGAGCCTCCTGTCTTTGTCTCCCAAGTCTATAGGTATGGACCCTGGCACTTAGGGAAAAAAAAAAACTGGTTTTAATTTAGATTTATATATATTTTTCTATGTGTACAATGTTTTGCTTGCATGTATGTGTGTACAGTGTATGCATGTAGTGCCCATGGAAGCTGAATGAGGATGGCAGACCCCTGGAGCTAGAGTCACAGATGGCTATTCCCCGGAACCAAACCCAAGTCCTCTGCAAGAGCAACAAGTGCTCTTGGCCTTGGAGCATCTTTCTTGCATCCAAATTGGGGTTCCTGAACCCCAGCACACTCCACAATGTCATAGGGCCAAGTGTGTCCTACACACTGTGGGATGTTTGGTAGTGTCATCAACCCTAGCCCCCTTGATGACAATGACATTTCTTTCACACCACCCATACTGTGACAACTCAAATGCAGGCAGACATTTCCAGATGCCCCTTGAGTGAATATCATTCCCCACTGGGGGAAATACTGCTCTTAACTGAAGTTTGTTTCTCAAATCACAGAATGCTTGCCATCAGTGGGTAGTCCCATGAATATAACTTGCATTTCCTGGGATTTTACCTATAGGTTTTGTTTGTTCGTTTGATTTTGTTTTTTTTTTAAGCACTCCAAGTTGACAGACACAAAAGGGACTTACTGATTCAAAGGAAGACGTTTGTCTAAGAATGGACTTAAGGAGCCAGTGTGGTTGCACATCCCCATAATCCTGGCTATTCCGGAAGCTGATGCAAGTGTACAGAAAGCTGAAGGCTCCCTGTACTGCAGAGGGAGAATCTGTCACCAACGGAAATTAAAGACAAATAGTAACAAAAGGGCAAAGGCTGAACTTCAGTGGTAAAGTACCCCCAGCCTTAGGTACAATGGTTGGTACTGTCAAACACACAAAACAAAACAAACACAAACTGACTTTTACCCAAGGGTCTAAGAAAAGTCGTCTTGTCTTTATAAGTTTATCACACTTTCTGAATAAGGTATTCATGTAGGCTCCACATTAAAGGTCATTAAGAAAGGATTAATTTTCCTTTGGTCTCAGCACTTATTTCAATACAATTTCTAGCTTCAGGGATTTCTGATGCAATTTCATGTAATCATTGCCTACCAAGAATGATGTTCCTCAGTTGTTTTCTTTCTTTTTTCTTTTTTTTTCTTTTTATACCAATTTGTGTATATGTGCTGACCTTTGGCGACAATGACTGCGCCTCTGTACAGATTTGGTGTCGGGGCCACTCCAATTCTACTCAAATATTTGTTCAGCACCTAATGTGTACACAATTATGCCAGGTGTTTCCACTTGCCAAGTGACAAACTCTCAGGAACGGATGGGCTGTTAACCCTTGCAATCCCACCACTTGCTACATTTCTGAGCAGTCTAACTAACTCTAAGAAGAAATAGTATTTCTGACTTTAACTTTCTTGGAGAAAAAAAATGATAATAATTAAGCAAAACTCATTTTATCTTACAGTTATCATACAAGTCCACCATAACATATCATATATCCAGAACACATGATAGGTCTTGACCTCAGTTTTCCTAGGTTACAACATTTTCTTATTTTGACATCCCAAGAAGTATGTCATCATCATTTGCTAAAGAAACCCAAAAATGGAACAGTGATGGGCCTGCCCAGAAGGCTGGGACAGTATGAGAGGGCCACTCTCATTACTGTGCTCCCAAAATAAAGGAGTACCAAGGAATGGTGATTCCAAAAAGAACAGATTTATAGGTAAAGGAGGTGGAGCCAGTGAGCTGGAAAGGGCAAGGGGGGGCAGGGGGGTGGATCAGGAATCCAGGCTAGAAGAAGAAGGGACAGGAGATATTTAGGTAGCAGAGGAGACTTACGCATGAGTGTCCACCAAATGCCAGGTACCTTGCTGTAGACACCTGCAGTGGTTAGCTATGAAAGGGTCATAGATACAGCAGGGAAGAAAGGTGATGTTAGGGACCAAGGTGAAGAATGGGGTTGGTTTGGATTGACTGCTACATAGAAGATGACCTGTCCTCAAATGGGGATAGTAATTAGGAGCATCCAGAAACATTAAGGTTTCAGCTGATCTTATGATGATCACTAAGAAATGAATTAACCAGTTCAGTTACACAGCTCCATAGCTCAGGAAATTCAGAAGCGATTACAGGAGCAAATTCAGTCTTCCCTGACATTGAGAACTGACCAAAATACATTTGGAAAATGTAAACATATCTGCAAGTCTAGGATGTGTGGGGTATGTGTGAGTGGTTCAGTCTGTCCTGATTGATCATTGACGGAGAAAGGAAAGGTCGGCGGACTGTATGTTGCTGCTGTAACGATGATTCTGAAAGGCAGCAAGACCCAGTGAGTGGTTCAGACGTATGATCCGAGTAATGGTGGGGAATACCAAGTGTGCACCATCTCCAAGGGATGAGAGAGGTGGAACATGAGACAGAATATGAAGAAAGATAATTAGGAGAGGAGCCAGCTTACATTTCAAGTTGATGATAATGACAGGGCGACCATATGACCCATGCAGAGGACAGTTGAGGTCTGAGTGTTCTCTCTGGTTTAGATAACATATTATATCCCTTCTCTAGGAGGTAGCACAGCACATTCAAACACAGCACATTCAAAGAAAACAAACGTCTCCTAGCTTGGGATTTGTAACAGTGAGAACTGAAAGAAGTCATTGACCCAGAGATGGGTATCAAGAAGGTACGGTTACCCAGTGACGGAATAGACTAGAGACCTGGGTCAGAACGCAAAGCCATCTGCCCGGATCAGTTTCCAACAGCAAGAGAAAGGGCCGCTGATACCGTGGTTCCCAACCATGTTGTCAGCGATGGTGGCAACCGTGTCAGCCCCTCAGAAAAAAAAGTGTAGGATGAAAAGATCAAGACCTGTGAAAAACTAGACCCAGCAGAAATGAGGTTTTATGAAACATATAAAATGTCTTACATATGGAAGAAGCTTGGCAAAGGCTGGTGGCTTTCAAGAAAATAAAAATAATCATTTTAAAATTTAAAAAGTCCCTGCTGGGGCTAGGCGATAGGGGTTTGATTAAATGCTTGACAGCCTAAGTTTGAGCCTCAGTGTCTAAGTATAAAAAAATAAGGTGGAGGATAGTTGAGAAAGACACCCAGTGTTGAACTCTAGACGCTACTTACACACATACACACACACACACACACACACACACACACACACGCTCCCTTGTGACATCAACACAAGGTTGATGGTTAACAACATGGTTACAAATACATATCTAGTGCCTAAGACTTTTAACATCAGCCATGGAAGTTTCCAAGTTTAAATACCATTCTGCATACTTTCTCAATCCATAGTCAGGTCAGTCATTGGAAAACACCAAATCAAGTATCCAACCGCCTATGAAAAAAGACAACGTCTATGCTAAGTAACTAGATGTTCCTTTAGGAATACTGGTTGTATTGGTTCTGTGGTCAGACACCTAAGGACAGGATTTGTTTCAGAAGCCTCTGAAACTTTCAAATCTAGTTGTGGCTGAGGAAGTACGGGGCCAAGGAAGGATAGGAGTGGGCTAATAAGGGAGAACTAGGCCACCTCATTTCTAAAAAAAGTGAGAGAGATAATTAAGTTTAACCCATTCTTGTCCCACATGTGGCACAAAGAACAGAGGTATAGTGGGTAGGGTGTTCAGCCATTATGGGGAACCCCTAATTCATTGGATGACAGAAACCTGAGAAGCAAATTCTGCTTCCCTGAGACTTCTTGCTTGGGAAACAGGAGACTTATGCATAGGCGGTGAACTTTTACATCACCAAGAAGTATATCAGTTTCCTTGGCTCTGTCAAGCTAGATCGAATGTAATTATTTTGGGAGGTGGGGGAGCAAGACAATTACCTGGATGTAGTAAGAAGTGCAAACCTTATAATTCCAACAGCCAGAAGGCAGTGAGTGGTAGCTAGAGCTCTCAGTTCTGGGCCAGCCTACTCTACATAGCAAATCCTGGCCAGCCAGGGCTTCATGCAGCCTCTATCCTGTATGTATCCTCTCTATGTAGCCTCTATCCTGGCTCAAAAATAGATAGATGGATGAAAGGAAATGGTAAAGATGGGATATAAAAGCCTGTAAAACACACACACACACACACACACACACACACACACACATACACACACACACACACACATACACACACACACACACGTCCTGATAAACTCAGGCAACTAGCACTAAAATGAAGCCTCGTCCTACTGATAGTAAGTCTTGTGATTTGTATTTGGTGTTTTGTTTGAGCTAGAAAGCCCTGAGGAGCAGCTGAGACGCCCTTGGCAGGAAAGCCTGAGCCTTACATTTTAGGGATAGGAGAGCCTGAATTCATCAACGAACCGGGTCATACGTCTAACTCAGAAATGTCAGACTTTTGATTTGAATATGGATATTTACCACAGTGGAAGGAGTCAGAAAATGAATGAAGGGGTTAAGATCCTGAGGAAAAGGAGGCAAAAAATATGTCAACCAGCAATCGTGAAACTGGAGAGTTAAAGAACTTCAGCAAATGTTTGTTACTGTTGCTCACTACACAAAGGAAGAAGATGGTTGAGGGGAAGGGCCCACCCACCCATCCAAAAGCAAACCAAAAACAAAGAAGAAAGAAATCCTTAAGAGTCAATATACAAACAAACCAAGTCTTCCTTAACAAAAAATTTGTATTGAGTCCATGAAAGAGTGTTTAAAAGTATTTCTAAGTACTATATTGAACAGATACAGAGAGAGGCCAGTCACCAAACCCAGATACTATTGTGGATGCCCAAAAGTGCTTGCTAACAGGAGTCTGATATGGCTGTCTCCTGAGAGACTCTGCCAGTGCCTGACAAATACAGAAGTGGATGCTCACAGCCATCCATTGGACTGAGGACAAGGCCCCCAATGACGGAGCTAGAGAAAGGACCCAAGGAGCTGAAGGGGTTTGCAGCCCCATAGGAGGAAAAACAATATGAACTAACCAGTACCCCCAGAGCTCCCAGAGACTAAACCACCAACCAAAGAGTACACATGGAGGGACCCATGGCTCCAGCTGCATATGTAGCAGTGGATGGCCTTGTCTGTCATCAGTGAGAGGAGAGGCCCTTGGTCCTGTGAAGGCTCTATGCCCCAGTGTAGGGTAATGCCAGGACCTGGAAGTGGGAGTGTGTGGGTTGGTGAGCAGGGGGAAGGTGGAGGGGATAGGGGGTTTTCAGAGGGGAAACCAGGAAAGGGGATAACATTTGAAATGTAATAAAGAAAATATCTAATAAAAAATATTTCCAAATGGCAGGACAAAATGGCATGCCTGAGCACTGAGCTCAAATCTACCAGCTTCCTGGTTGACCTACCGAGGAGCAGCTGGGAGTGGAGTCTGGTCAGTACTCTTGACATTCAAATGTGGTCAAATGACTTCATCAGTAACACTAACAGTAAGTGGCATACAAGAATCAGAGCAGCCCTTCAGTTAGAGTTTTCTGATATTATCAAATATAACTGGAGTGAGAGGTCTCTTTCCACTGTGAGACAGAAAGCCCCGCTCAGAGAATACAAAAACTGTAAGAGACAGAGATGGTTCTGCCAATCTGAGACCCATCTCAAAAGCCACCTTACCCGCCATCAGCATAGTCTGTGTCTGCTCCACCCCACCAGACATCAGAGTCGTCCTCCTCTGCATCGGCAGAATCGACACTGTCGCTTTCCTCGGCCAACGGGCAGCATACAAACTCTACCCCTCGGAACTTGTCGATGCCGCAGGGCAACAGCATGCCATAGTCGTGCAAGTTAGTGCTCTTCTCGCTGCATGTCTACAAAAGGAAGAAGGAGACTGTGAGGGCACAGAGGCACACGGACCGCAGTGGCAGCCCAGACAATCGAACGGCACCCAGGACAGTCGGACTACAGCCACAGCTGGAACAATTGAACAACAGTCACAGCCAGGAAAATCAGCATGGACAGACAGATTCGGAGCCTACTCCAGAAGGTAAGGGCGGCTTGCTGTCTGAACATATTTCTAACCTAGTGTTCAGCATAGGCTGCATGGTATTCTATCTTTACATTGTTTTCTTGTTATGTGGGGTTGAGAGATGCCTGAGTGGTTAAAGGCACTTGTTGCTCTTGCAGCAGACAGACCCATGATCCATCCTAAGAACAGACATAATGGTTTAGAGCCATCCTTACCTCCAGGTCTATGGATCTAATACCCAATTTTGACTCTGTGGCCTATGTGGGCACCGGCCACAGACCTGTGGCATATACATATATGCAGGTAATATATACAATATATATATATAAAATGAAGTAAATAGACCTAAGACATTTTAAAAATGTATTATGTTTACAAAGTAAACATGAAAAAGAAAACAGGTTCAAGAAGTCTAAACATGGGAACAAACATCAGGGGATGATTTATGCTTTGGACTGTGATGGCTTTTCAGGAATTGAAGTCTCCATCTACATTTGCCTAACCCCCTATTCTCTACCCCCCCAGATACAGGTTTTTCTATAGGCAGTTAGCTGCACCTTATTCTGGAAACTGTGTCTCTTGGCTCATATCTCAGAGTCCCAGTCCCAGAAAGGAAGAAACGGCCCTCCATAGCCCTGATTTCTCTTTCAGTATCTTTTTGATTGCCTGGGATCTGCTAATTTTGCAGGAGTCGGCATGAAGAGAAAACTGAGAAACTATTTCCCCGTGACAGAGAAAAAAATTAATAATTCAAAATGCCTAGGGAAACAGTAAAATTATTATAGATGCATTTTAACCTCATAGGAGTCACCAGTTTGCTGTTTCTTAGTAGCAAGGGAGTCTGCCTTCGCAAACTCAGAGGAAGCGCAAAGTGAGGTTATCCTTTGGGAAGCTGGGCTTCAAAGGATGTGTGGTCTATTGTAAGCTCAGGCAGCTCCTCAACTTCCAAAATTACTTTTAGATAAAGAAAGTTTTGTTTTACAGTGAGTCAGAGCACACTATTTTATGAAATATAAAGGTCAAGTTAAACCTTTTATCTCCCTTTAATTCGTCAATCAACGTATTTGATATTTTGGACTAAATTAATTTGCTGAGAAGCCAGGCCTAGTGGTACCAATTTATAATTCTGGCTACGCGGAAGGCTATGGCAAGTTCATGGCCTGATTGAACTATAGTGCAATATGAAGACCAAAGTGAGCCCCTTAGCAAGAATCTACTTTGGCTCTCAGAATGCAAATTAGAAACAAGGCCTTGGATACAGCTCAGAGAGCTATTGCAGCTCAGCTCCACGTGATTAATGTGGGAAAGAAATGTCGCCAGGTGGAGTCTGCCGCGTTCACTGGAGGGTTTGTAGCTGTTGGTCTTTGACTGTTACCTGCCAGTGGTAGTGCCTCTCCAGGTCAGACAAGCAAAAAAATGTTCCTAGGAAGGAACAGGGGTACAAAACTGACCCTGGTAGTGAAGTCCTGAGCTAGATAAAGGACCCCAATTCTAGAACACTGGTGCCCCCATCTTGACATAACTACTTAGGAGAAAAGCATTATAATTATATCAAAGATACAGTACAGTTCTAAGGGTGATTCACTACATTCTATTGTCCTTAGTATGCCACTGACTTAGCCCCAAGCAGCGGCCTGCAAAGGGCTGCGCGTGTTGCCACAGATACACTCACCATGGAAAGAAAGGTGGCAGGGGAGGGTATGCCTTTAATGACTGTGACCTCAGGTGGCCTTGAACATGTGTCTTCCTTGTTCTACCAGTTGATTCCCTGGTAGCTAGTTAAATTATGCAAACCACATGGGACAAGAGCGACGGTAGAGAATAAATAGAAAAAGATGCTCAATGTAAGGTTACATATGCCTATTAAACACGACAGCTTTATGTTCATCTGTAAGATGTAGCCCAAACATGTATCTAATGAGAGCTATTGCTGACCATTAAGGCTGTTCATGTATAGGGAAGCACAAATGTGTATAGACATGTTCAGTGACCTTGCCAAAAAAAAAAAAAAAAAAAAAAAAAAAAACTGTAAAAAGTAAACTCAGTTTTTAAACGCTCATGTCACTTGAACATTGCTTCCATAAAGAACCTACTGCCTTCAACAACCCTCTAAAAACATCTTTGTATGCCCCCCTCCCCCAAGGAGATCTCTCTGCAGGAAAGAGAGCACAGGTTGGTACCTCTTTGGCGACGGTGTGCCAGTGAAGATGGGTCTCGCAAACATCCATCCGCTCCTGGTGTAGGAACTTGCACTTGTCGGGCACGAGAAGGGCGTCGCTTACAAACTCACCAACTGAAAGAGAGGAGAGTTGACCTGTATCATTCGTGTTTCATTGCTGATCTCATCATGCACACACACAGGCTAGACAGAGGTCAGAGAACTTACCCAGCTTTCAATGCACGAAAAACCCCACAAAGGTTACACTACCTTTAGAATGGTGAGTCAGCCTCTTTTAAACAACCGACTTCCTTGCTACCTTGAAGACCTTATGTCCATATGTTTCCTATGCATGCAGCCTTGATGGCTGTACATTCCCTACCTATTTCCAGTCTCTTCTCCTTAAATTATTTTCAGTTTCTGCATCCATATAACAGCTGCACGAGTAGCCACTGGCATTCATTGTCATCCAGGGTTACAGTACAAAAACGGATAGCTTCAATTTGAGCACTGTCAACGCTGATGTCTGTTTCTTTATTTTGTAAAGTTAAACTGCTTGCAAATTGTTAGAGACTATGGCATTTTAAAATGTTAAGCTCCAATCTGTACATACACAATGTATATTATATATGTGTGTTTATATAAAAATACACGGGAGAGAGTAATTCATTCAAATTATGGAATCTTGTTTTCTTTGAACTTTTCATCTCATGAGAAAGGTTCCCAAGCCTGACTTGCACTCCAGTTTTAGAAATGTTACATATCACCTTTCTTGTATACACATACATACATGTTCATACATAGTCAGTCACTAGGGTAAAAGATTGACAGTGAAAAATAACGTAAGCTGTGAAATTAATTTCTCTTGGTTTTATCCACTGTGGCATCCCTTTGCTTCAGCACAAAGTCTGCACCAACTAGACAATGAATATCTGTTGAAGAATGAAGAGATTTCATTCCATACTAGAATGAAGCAAGTACTGGGTCAATACAGTGAATGAATCTGACTGGGTGCACAGGGGAATGTCTTCAGGTAGAAATATCACTAAAGGTTAGTCTAAGTGGATGAGCAGAGTCGACCATGAAGACAAGTTTCACAATGTATGGACAGCTCCTCATTTATCATCTGATTTTCCCTGCTGTAAAAATAAAATTCTCTGACGAATACTACCTAAGGGAGAAAGAGCTGACTCTAATTCATGATCCACGGACACATAGGGTCCATCATGGTGGGAAATAAATAGATCCCTCAAACAGCTGTGACATCCATTACCAGGAAGCAGAGAATGTGGAATACAACAGGTTACTCGGCTCCCCTTTTCCACTTACTCAGTACAGGATCCCGGCAAGGGAATGGTGCCACCCACAGTGGGTGACTTGTTCCATCCTAGTGAACATAATAAGATAATCAACCACAGGCATGCTCAGAGGCCAGTCTCCCAGGTGACTCTAGATTCTGTCAATCAACACTGACCATCACACCATTCTATCCCTATCCCTGACCCAGCCCTGGCAAGCACGCTTATACTGGAGGAAGGGGAAGGGAGGAAAGGACACTTCAAAACTTGCCACTTCTGCAAAAGAAAGGGGAAGAAAAGCAACTGCATCATGCATCTCACTCCACACAGAGCTGTGATGTCATCTCCTACAAATCCACTTCCCTAGTGAGAAACCTCTGCAAAAAAACAAAAAAACCCCACCTGCCTAAGGCAGTGTGTACAGCAGGAAGTTGTTACCTAGTTCCAGAGCTAAACAGATAGCATCTATGAGGAAAGACCATTCCCAGATGAACTACTCAGGGTGTCTGAGGAAGTCAGGTAACCAATCCTGGCTGCCAGGAAATACCTAATGACTGAGGTATCTCAGGAGTAGGGTATTGGAAGACAAAAGTGACCCTTAATATAGCCATCCTCCTTAGTTAACACGGTCAGCCATATTTGCATATGTGATGTTTTCCTGTTTTATAAGTAATTATTGGACAGATTAAATGCTGGCCTAAGACTGTTAATATTGAACCCATTTTTAGAATATCAAAAGCAAATATAAGATGTTGTGGTCCATGGCCTAAATGATATCTGGGGGGGGGGGGGTACAAACTGAAAAACTGGTACCAATAACAAAATCAAATCCATCGGTTTTCATCTGTCCCGGGCTTGATGGCAGCACTGAGCCAGTCACTGAAAGACACTTACATTCTAACAACAGTTCATTCTATTTTAAAAGGATACTGGAGTTTTTAATTTGCAAATTATTTTACTTAACTGTAAGTTTCTGGTATTGCCTATAGCTAAAGGAAAATTGCTTTAGCAAGGGATTAACACTAGATTCTTTAAAAGGCCTCAGGACAAAAGGCAAAAAAATGGAAGCTCATTGTGCCCTTTCATTAAAGAGAAATTTAGCAGTGGACAGCATTTCTTATCTTCCCCTGAGGGTTGGGAAAACATTAGAATGCTACTCATCAAGAAGGTTAAGAGGTTAAATTGTAAAAATCTCTCCCAAATCACGTGCTTTGGAGAGAGAGAGAGAGAGAGAGAGAGAGAGAGAGAGAGAGAAAGAGAGAAAGAGACTGGAGAGAGGGCGTACTGCTGTTGAGTTCAGCATCCAGTATGTCCTGCTCCATTTCGATCCAACACCTCTGACAACTGTGAATATCTGCATTCATGCGCAGATTGTCATACTGAGAATTATCCACATAATACAATTAAAGATGGAAATAAATAACAAAAAAATTCTTTAAGAATTGAGAGTATTGAACTTTGTTAGAAACTAATTTTTTAAACAAAGTCTATGCTAGAACATAGTTTAGTTTTATGGGAAAGGTGTATGTTTTGATATAGACTTAGAGCAATATGTAAATTAAAGTTTATTGATTTTTTTTAAAGTCTATGATAGGTATAACCTGGGGTTTCCATACACAAGGATGGGTGCTTTGGGGTTGGAAATAAACCTGTTTATGTGGACTCATGCTTCAAGAGCAAGCATTTCTTAACAGAATTCAGATGGAGGCGGCCAATGCTCAAATTAAACGGAGGATCGTAACAAGAAGCTGTGCTCGCTTCTACATATTGTGGGAAATAAGGCAATGTTTACTCTAAACAGAAAAATTCTCCAATATACACTGGGCATGTTTATTGGTAGCCAGGCGAACTGTTTTCATGTGAAAAAAAAAAAAAGAATTTCATATTTAAAGCACATATGCAAATTTCAGAGAGAGGGTTTTTAAAGCAGATAAAATGTGCACTTGGATGCTGTCTTGGCCAGAAAACAAAGATGTGGAAATCAACAAGGACTCTGCAGGCATCAAGTGCTGGCTCTGGTGTCGGAGAGAACAGAAGTCTAACCTGAATTACCTCATTTTGTAGATGGGCAGGAAGAAGTCCAGGTCAGTGGCTTGCTCACAGGGCCAGTAGGCAGCAGAGCTGAGCTGAAATTCCATGTGTCCCTGCTCTCTATTCTTCAAGACAGATACCTTGACTCATTGAAACTCGGGTCACCATGGTTTATATGGCCAATTTCCCTTGGTTTTGATATAAGAAAATGATTTATTCTAAGCCTATGAAATACTTTAAATGTTATGATCTGATCAGTCTGGTAATTGGAAAAAAAAAAAAAGAATGAGACTAAAATTTCCTGTAAGCCAAATAAACTGGCTAGAAATGCATTCTGTTGCATCAGCTAGAACCCATCGGACAGTGGCTTGAACACAGTGTGACTGTGTGACACCAGGCTCTGTAGTCACATGCTAGACTGTCCATGGAAACCTATAACCTCATGTTCACGCTCCTAGCAGAATGGACCAAGGATGGGAGGTTTCCTGCTACAAGGCTTCCCAGTGTTACCAGGTAGGGAGACTCTCCCTCCAAGTGACCCACACACACACACCAACGGACTGCTTTTACCCACTGTCTTAGCTGCTCGAATTGAGTTGCAATGGAATTGAGTAGAAAGTATTTGCCAGTGAGTTTATTGGGCAAAGTTCCCTTACACAAGAGAATGTTTGAGAAAGGAGAGGGAATGGCGGATATTAAACATGTGAAAGGTAGATTCTACAGTACCGTGCATTCAAGAGCAGGAATGCACTCCCAGTGATTATATTTCGACTTTACAGAAAAAAAAAAGATCCCAGCAATGAGGTAGTATTAGGAGTATAAATATCCGCTATCAGAAACATGAGACCCCCCACCATTCTGCCACACAGGGGAAAATAAGAAGGAACCAGTGTGTGACAATTGAGAAAAATTTCTCAGAACTAGGACTGTTTTTGACAGTCAGAATGGTTTTTTGAATAAACTGATTTCAAAGGAAAAGCTGCCATAAGTTGATTTTCTGAGGCACAGACATCTCATACCTAAACAAGGCCACTTCCAGCTGGACCAATACCTCAGGTGATGATGCTGTGTTTGGCTTACAAGCCCGAGCATGGGAATTTGATCCCGAAGATCCAGTTAGAAAGAAAAGAACTGGGTATGACAGCCTATGATTATAATCCCAGTGCTAGGAGGCTGAGACCCCTGGGGCTTGCTGGCCACCAGCTAAGCACACTTGGAAAGTCACAAATATGGGAAGCCCTATTTCCAAAAACAACGTGGAGAGTATGAGACATGTCAGCCACGGTTGTCCCTTAATCTCTATATAGGTGTGTGTGCATGGACACACAGAGATACACAAACATACACACACACTCACACTCAAACAGATACACACACATAGAGACATAGACAGAGGCACACAGACAGACACAGGCATATAGAGTAATATACACACAGAGATAGACACTCATAGAAACATACCCCCACACACACATACACAGGCACACACAGAGACACACAGGCCAGGAAGCCATGTATGCAAGTGTACACACACACACACACACACACACACACACACTACTATGAAGTCTCAAGGGTAGAATAAGTGCAGAATCATAGGGAAAAAAAGAGCAAAAGGTGTGAAGGCCAGTGGATTTCTGCCTCTATCCTTGCCTCAAGGAATGTAGAGTTGATCTTTTTTTTTTTTTTTTAAAGATTTATTTTTGTATTTTATTTGTGTAAGTAAACTGTAGCTGTCTTCAGACACTCCAGAAGAGGGCACCAGATCTCGTTATGGATGGTTGTGAGCCACCATGTGGATGCTGGGATTTGAACTTATCACCTTCGGAAGAGCAGTCGGGTGCTCTTACCCGCTGAGCCATCTCACCAGCCCCTAGAGTTGATCTTTTAAAGAGGGGAATTGGCACTTGGAAACTAAAAGATGCCAATGCCTCACCGTCATGGGTATGAGCTAGCCTCACCAGCAAGGTGAGGTGAGGGTTTCAGTGACTCCGAGCAACACCCTGGAACAACATCCCTTAGGGATTCAAAGCAGCTTCTCCCATTGGCTTCAGAAGCTTGCAAAAGAGTGAGCTACAGTTGTAACATTTTTTAGTTTTCTGAGGAATGGGAACAAGAGAGAAAACATGAAACTGACCAGATCACACATGCAGAAAACAGTTGAGCTGGAAGAATTAAATGAGCTGATTTTCATAAAGCACTCAATCCACTGTCAGGAGCAAAGGCACTCTGCGCATTACAAGTACCCTAACCCAGTAACCGTGGGCTAGCCGTGGGCTAGCCTTGTCTCATACTGTAATCGCCACAGCAACAGGTTTTACCACTTACTGAGAGTAATGTACCAACTGCAAGCAAGAGAACCACATTTATCATTGCTATTCTGTGGCAGCCACACAAATTCTGTGTAGCTCTGTGTAGCCTCACAGATGAAGTGGTGCACTGTACATCTGAACATCACTTAGGATAGATAACAGCTCCAGTAGGCAGAGCGAGGCAGAGAGACCCTGGATGCGAGCAGTGAACCTCCAAGTCTCACGATGGTCAGTGGTTCTTAAGAGAAGTCGGGGTGTCTTCAAACACCTCTCCCACGAACTTCAGTCCATCCCTGACACAACTCTTCATTGCAAGTTATGTACATTTCTCTTAGGGCTGAGGAGGATCCAGGAAAGGGACAAGAGATGCAATGGAGTAGCACTCTAGAGGGACATAAGAATAAGGAACACACTGTTAGCTGGTAAGAAATATGGAGAAAAAGTGGAGGATGCGAGTAGGGACTAATCTGAGAGACACGGTGGAGAATTGTACTGGGCGGTGAGAGTGAATAGGTTGAGAATAAGTTGGAAAAAGCGAGGAAAGAGAAGAGAAAACATCCTAAGTTGACAGAAGACATTCCAGCCACAGAGCAACAGGGTACAGAAGTCCCCAGCAAATGCATGCCTATGAATCCAGACAAAAACAGGAGGTGGAGAATCCTCAGAGAAGAGCAATTTGCAGGAGATCATGGGTGGGTGAGGGCAGACTAAACAGAGTTCAACTACAAATCTGATCAGCACTCTTGAGGAACACAGGAAGATGGGCGGTTTCCACAGATGGGCGTGTTTCCCTGTTATTAGCATCCTAGGGGTCAAGCTGATAAGGTGGGGCTGTTGAAACTATCATAAGGGAAACGTGACACCACCTCGGACTAGGATGAAGTCAGGAGAAAAGAAACAAAACCTACTCCTGCCGTGCAAACTAGAAGCCACTTCACACCGATGAAGATGCCCAGGATCTGCTGTTTCTCATTTGTCCCCATAAATGCGCAATCGTGCAAATACCCACTCTAGGTTTATGGGTGCTTTAGTTCACACTGAATATGTACATGTCAAGAAGATTGCTACAGACTAAAGAAATGTTTACTCATATTTACTTGGACAATTTATTTATTTATTTATTTTGTTTCAGCACGTTAGATGTACTGACACCCTATAACTTGCACACCCTGACAACTGGCTGGCAAACGGCTCCAGGAGGCATTTGGAGAGAATGTTTTCAGAGGTGGCCAAAACACTTCTCCACCGACTCGGCATGCGGCAGAGTTTTGCCTCATGGTGAGGGTCACTTCTGGGTTCTCAGGAACACGTGAGTAAATGATATGGTTCTGTAAAGTGTCTGTGCTGTCACCTCGAGGGTCACCGTAACTATTACAATAATGGCTGGCAGATGGGTTTCTTCAGAGAACACCTTGGCAGATGGCAGAAACTGAGTGAATGGTTCAGGTAAGCTACAAGCCAAAGAAGTGAGCACTAAAAGTTTCCTTTAAGTCTTTCAGACTTCATTCAAGTGAGCAGAGTTCAGCCTCACATACATACCACACGCAGATTCTCGGTCGTGAATACGCAAATGGTTGAGATGGGTGTTCAAGAGAAACAGACTACCTGGACCTCTCTGTTAACAATAATTGTTTTGAAATAATGAAGATATTTTTCAAAGTATAGTGACCAACAATGGCTGGCAATTTTAGGATTTTTAAAGAGCTTTCCCAATTTAAAGTACTGTGATTGTGATAGTTGTCATCAGTGCATTCTGAATTGAACGGTGGAGGCAGAGGAAGGTGGGTGGAAGGCAGATCCTCACAGTGGGGTGAGGGTTTACAGACAAGCTCGGGAAGTAGACCGGTCTAGTGGGTGATAGAGGGATCAACAGGGTGAGCTCCTAGGGATGCTAATTGAGACATGGAGAGCTACAGACATATCTACAAAAATCCATACTGTAAGAGTGAGGTAGGGGCCAGGGGATATCCTTGGTCTATCAGCAGCGAAGCAGACACTTCAGCAGCAATGAGCACACAAAGCCTAGGCATTGGATCTTTCTATTATTCTCCAATAAAAGGAAACAGGACTCTGGAGAAATGATTGATTCTTAGATTTGTGGAGAAGATAAAGGAGGACCCTACTGCATCTTGTTGGAATCACAAAGTTTTTATAGGGGGTATATAAAGTGAGCATGCATGCTTGTGTGTGCACACGCAACCACACAGGTGTGGAAACCGAAGGACGCCGGTTCCCACCAGGTCTCACTCTCCATTGGTTAAACTCAGTCTTGTTTCCTAGGAGCCGAGAAAAGTGGACCCTGCAGGGACACCGTCCTAAATTACATTGTCTCTTGAAATACAAATATCCTCGCTGGCCGCTTTCCCCCAACGCTTTCCTTTTTCTGCCTCATTAAAAAAAATTTTTTTTCAAAACCACATAGATTAAAAAAAAAGGTGTAATTAATTAGAGCTATATGCAGTGCTTTAAAAGAAGGAAAAAAGAAGGAAAAACCCACATAATTACTTACAAAACGCCAACCAGGCTGAGGTACAGCAAGGCAAGACAACCACCAGTCATTAGCAAAACCTGACATCACAGCGGGAAGAAAAAGTACACGGCACGGTCTTCCATGTGCCAGATCCAGAAACCCCTGTGTGAGGCAGGCTATAATTAAGACAGGAAGAGGCACTTAGAGAAATTCTGCCAGAGCTCTAGCCTGTCCTTCAATCTCTAAACCCTGCCAGAATCTTTCTGATCCTTTCCACGTGGCTCAGCACACGATGATCGACAACGGTTCTTTCAAGGTCAACACCAAATGCTTTGGTCTCAGCCCCCAGGTTCCCTGACCACTCCATCACACCACCATCTTCCTGTAGCTTCAGTCCTCTCCTTCGACTTCCCCCAAGCCAGACTGCTCTTGTTCTCCTCTTTCTATGTGAAGCTCACTCTCAGTCTCTCACTCCCCCACCTTTTAAACAGTCCTGATAACATAAAGCTCTGCCCTCTGCTCAATTTTCCGCTGTCACTCAGGAATACTGCTGGGGCCTAAGGATTCAGTCACTTTCTCTACTCTTCCAAGGCTGACCTACCCATTGACATCTTCTAGTTAGATACGTAGAGGTCATGGTGTCCAACCAATTTTTCAAATCCCATGTACACAAAGAACAATGGCCCATTTCTCACTGGGTCAAATATCTTATGGGGAGAAAGAAGAGAACGGGAAAAATGTCACAGCACTTAACAAGTCAACGGCAAAGA
This sequence comes from Mus minutoides, assembly GCA_902729485.2. Taxonomy (NCBI): domain Eukaryota; kingdom Metazoa; phylum Chordata; class Mammalia; order Rodentia; family Muridae; genus Mus; species Mus minutoides. The sequence continues at coordinate 10,010 of CACVCL010028900.1, read as the reverse complement.
AATGAGGCCATACCACTTGAAACTGGCACAGCTTTTAACTGGGCATCAGAGCACTATGGTCAGCCCCCAGCACTCGCTCTGTTAAAGCACAGAAGGGGGAATTAGGATTCGCCACTGTCTCAGCAGCACAGCTAGGGATGAGCAACACGGGAGAGAATATAATTAAAAAGGAGGCAGATTAACACCATCTAGGTCTTTTAGAAATTACCTATATCCTTTCCAGTCTTGTTTTCACAAACATGATCTCTTCAAAGGGGATGAGCCCTTAGATAAATGGGTACCCTCCTCCTGTCACTGGGCCAGTCCGGTCTTAGCAAGTGCCACTCAGATTTGTAAACAAGGCTTAGTTTCATTATTGCAAATCAATTTTCTGGAGCTTACGACTCCTCAGAGAGCTGAAGTAATTGAATTCCTGGACTTCTACAGAGGAAGGTTTGGGCAAGAAAGAATTAAATCGAGGATTCCAAAGGTAGATCTCTAACTCTGCTTTGGCAGCAAATTCCCCTGGAGGATTCTGATCCACTTCTCTAATGCAGAGTTTTAGGATGAACCACACCGGCTGACGCAAATAAAATGTAAGTCAGATGGGGACACTCTGCTAACAGAACATAAAGACAGCAGTTAAGCTTTTACAACTGAGAAGCAATGGCTTTTAAGTATAAGGAAGACGTAGAATGTTAATATGTAACTAGAACTTCTCTCTACCCACCAGCCCCAGAAATATCTATAGAGAATTAAATATATGTGTATAATTTGAGACTTTTGGTTGGCTTCATGCTCATAACCTAAGTAAGTATTTCCAAGGAGACAAAAGTCTAGGGTCACGTAGCAGAATGAGGACAGAACAAGGCTCTTTCTCAACCTACTAATCTCCTATCACCAAACCGTCGATGATAGATGTGAATAAATGGAGATTTCTGCTCCCTTCGCCAGATTTTCTGCTTGATTGAATTTGATAATGGAAACGTCTGTTCCTTTCAGAGGGAGCACAAGTGTCATTCAGTTTTCACTCACCAGGCAGAGAATGAATGCATTTGTTTGGCTGTAGAATCATTTGAATATGCAAAATCATTTAAATAAGCATCCTTACAAGCTGAGGTACATCCATCCTCTTTGGACTCAGCAGTTTAGAGTTCTCTCCCTCAGTAAATCGAGGCATCAAATGAAGGTGTACTCATGCGTCAAACGTTGTCAGACTCCACCCACCCTCCCCCTTTGCACATGCTCAGTCACGCCTTCCTTTCCAGGCTGGGTACTCAACCAGAAAACAGCGATCAGTGCCAAAGCCTATTCCATGATCCCCAAATTCTTCCAGGTCAATGATCTAGAGTCACATGAAAAGACTAACTTGGGTTTACCTCTCCGGGGAGCAGATATTGTGAAGAGCAAGTATTCTGGGCAAGCAGAAATTGAGCTTTTAAATGCACTTAAATCATTTCTCAAAATAAGAAGATACAGGCAGAGCTCTTGGAGAATTTAGATCTCTCATTTTATATTAAACAATCAGAAGGAGGACACTCTGTGACTAAGGCTTGCAATACTTAAAGGGGGTACGTCCTTTCAGATGGTATGATTTCTGCCTTTCCTGTTAAATGGCGATGGTGAGGAACATGCGTTCAAGCAAAGTTATCCTTCAGATCTGAGTTGGTTTAACCCAGAAATGTGGTTTAGGAAAAACACTGAGGCAAACTGACTATAGTTAGCAGAATCTTCTAGAAGAAGTGTGAGTGAGGCAGACCTTCCAACAGCATTCACTTTAGCAGGCTGTAGGAGCTCTCTGATCTAAGCTTAAAGTTATATGAAATGTGTCCTTAAGGTCATTCACCAGAAAGGAAAATAGAGCCAAAAGTCACTTCTTCCTCTTGACCTCAGTGAAAGTCACATGACAATCTGCACAATCAGTTCATCTGGGGTTCTACTTAAGCTATATAGCTATCTCCAAGCCTAGGGCAGGAGGGATGGCCACGTCCATCAATCCAGGGGATCCTGTGTTTTACAAGCCCGGCACAGTAGCCCATCTCTCTGAGAAAATAGAGCTGATGTTCGAAAAGCCACGTGAGTACAAAGGACATCTTTGATAACTAGTCCCATCTCAACAGAATATTCAACTACAACAATAAATAATAGGTAGTGTATTTTCCTGAGTTTTAAGCATTTGTCATTTTTTAAAACTCATTAGGCAACTCTAGTTAGAATTCCTTCAGCAAGCGGCCTTCTGCGTTTTGCTTGCAGATGATTTAACTCTCTTCTTTTCAGCTCTAATTTTAAATCTCTCTCTCTCTCTCTCTCTCTCTCTCTCTGTGTGTGTGTGTGTGTGTGTGTGTGTGTGTGAGAGAGAGAGAGAGAGAGAGAGAGAGAGAGAGAGAGAGAGAGAGAGAGAGAGAATTCAGGCAAGCTTAAGTAGAGGTCAAAGAACAACTCTCAAAGGTCATTTCTCTCCCAGGTCTGGGCACTGAGCTCAGCTTTCTGAGTCTGTGCACAAGCAGCTCTATCCACTGAGCCATATCGCTGGTCTCTAGCTTTAGTACAGTCCTAAATTCTCCTCACAAAATAACATCATTCTAAACTAGAGACCACATCTATATTTTTAACCAATACTTTGCAACCAATCTTATATTTATACCGAAGTATTCCAAAATGCTTTTTAGAAGTCAAAATTTAAGAATGTGTTAATTACACAGCACTGTTTTAAAATATATTAAAAATCAGGCCATGAATGCTTGCCAGGTATTGGCAGCAGAGCTCCTAGTTCACATGGACTTAATTAGTTCTTATGCAAGGAACCAAGAGTCCAGGAGACTTTGATAAAGGAAAGGAACAGGCGTAGGGGGTGTACATGCACAAATACCCTCCTTTCTCTACAGCCCCAAACAACAAATTTTTATTTTCTTTTTCAAAAAATACACGCATGCATTGGTACCCATAGATTTTAGACTCAACTTAGAATTCTGACTAAAGTCTCACTATCAGAGCCATGGCGGTTGATGAAAACAGCTCAAATCACTCAACTGGTAAACTCCAAGGGAGCTTCCTGGAATGCTGACTGTAGTCATGCTGATATCAGCATAGGCTGACATAAAGAAAATGATGTTTGCTGTCACGTTAGGAAGTGTTTGGCAGGAAGCTCCACTCCCTGTCTTCTGCGTTTCAAGAGATGTCCCTCCCAGTCATTTAAATCTTCAGTTCATTCTTTCAATACATCCTGACAAGAGGGAACTAAGGGGCTGTGACATGTTCTAAGCTCTCGGGAGTTTTCAGTCAGTGAACAAAAGTCCTAATCACCAAAGAGCTTATATTTCACACAGAAACCAATTATCTCTGAATTCGAAAGCATTGTGAGAAGCATTGTTAATCTTCTGTCCCCATGAAGTATTTATTCCTAATATAGCTCTACAATTATTCTTTTCCCTAAGCAGATTCTCCAATTCACTGATGTAATACTTTCTTGACACGATGCCCTCACAGTTGACTGCCATTAAAACTGGGAGATGAGACATTTTCTTTAATGATGTAGCCACTGGTAAGACTCCTGTAATCAAGCTCTGCTCCATATTCCCAGAAGCAACCCTCATGAAAGGGATCTATGGGAGTCCGAGGGAACAAGTTAGTGCTGGAGACTCGGGTGAGGACCTGCTTTAGTGATTTCTGCACTTTAAGTCTCCCCACAGCGGGAGGTGATATCACCACTTAAGTCTACTGCCTTCTCTTCACACCAACGTTACCAGTGTAGCCTCATGTGGTACCTTCATCAAGACAGGCAGTGAAGGTCACATCTTCAGTGTCTCCCCAAAGAGACAGGTACTAAAGGGATAGCAGAATGCTTGAGAGATGGAGCCTGGAGGTGAGAGGAGGTTATGTGATTGGTGGCCTTGCCCTCCAAGAGAGGTGTGAGCAGCCCCTAGCTTCCTCCTCTCCCATTATTTTTTATTGGTGGCCATGAGGCAATCCATGTAATCCTATCACCACCTTACCTCACCACAGGCACAAAACAATGGGGCCAAGCGACTCTGCACAGAGCTACACTAAGAGCCTTGTCCTCAGAGCGCCACAAAAAAACCTACCAACAACACAGACAACAGAGCTGTTCACACTGATGTCTGTGTTTTAATAAAATAACTTTTTGTTGTTTTTTTTTTCTATGTTCTGTATTTCTTTCGCTAAAAGTAGTAAGAGCCCACACTTTAAAATGTCCTTCATTTTCTATGTTTTCTTCGGCACTATACCTTTCCCAAACTCTGTGAGAGGACTCTAAAGCCATACTAGGGGCCAGGCTGGGACTCTACAGCAGGTAACCCATCCCTGTCATCTCTTCCTCAAGAGTCCCACTTCTGGGATGTTCCCTACTCCTCTGCAACCTTCCCTTCTTGCACTCCAGACTGCTGCTGTCCAGCTGATGGGTTGGGACTTTCCTTCTCTGTTAGGGATCAAAGCCAAAGCTGAAGAATCATTCAGAGGAAAAGAAAACTAGAAAGAGAGACAGAGAAGGGGCCCCTGGGACACATCATCGGGGATATGAAATTCATCAAGGGGCATGTAAAAAAAACAGAATGTTTAATGAGCTACTTGGCAACTACCATGACAAAAAAAGACCTGAATTTATCCCCATTGTAGAGAAAAATAATGAGAGCCTTCTGCATGTACATATGTTTAAACCAACCAATGAACCAACCAATCTTCCCTTCCTTTCTTCCTTTCTTCCTTTCTTCCTTCCTTCCTTCCTTCCTTCCTTCCTTCCTTCCTTCCTTCCTTCCTTCCTTCCTGATTCTTTGTTTGAGAAAGGGTCTCACTTTGCAACCCTGGCTATCCTCGAATTCATTATGTAGACCAGGTTGGCCTAGATTTCACAGAGCTCTTCCTGCCACTGCCTACTGAGTATTGGTGTTAAAGGCCTGGGTCACCATGCTGGGCCATAGCTGATATTGATACTAAACTGTCTTTTAACTTGAGCTGTAGATTCACTGTTATGTCATGTGAATTCTTATGTTCTTAAGGTTATTTTTTAGATAATTATTTTAAAAGTCTATCATCTCCTACCCTGGCCAGCAGTAGTTTATCAGTCAAGTATAATATCTTCATTAATTCAATTTCAGTATTCTTGATAAAATTCTTCCCTTCAAAACAACTAAAGTGGTTTTAATGAGTACTTTGTAGATTCATTATCAGGAAAATTGGTACCTAATTTCTAATTTATTATATTAAAACTGAAAAAATGTTAAGTCTATGAATTCTCTGGAGTCCAACCTTTAGGTTTCTGGACATTTAAAGGATATTCAAAGTCTAAAACAAATGTTCTTCCATCCTCTTTCCTACTTTCACACTTTGGTAACATTTTTACTCTTAGACATTTTACTATTGGCTGATATATTTAAAAAAACAAACAAACAACAACAACAACAACAAAAATCTGTTGGCCATAAGTTGACAGAACATCTGTTGTACAGTTACCTATCAGGTAAACAAGTACACACTGCTTGACCTAAAGAAGACCAAGATGGCTGTAGACGCTTCAGAGAAGCAGCCATCTAGGAACTAAGGCAGACTTGTCTTAAAATGTTATTAAAACTATAAAACTCAAAATGCAGAGGATGGAACCTTAATTTCTCATTTTTGCACAAGGCCATTACAGCCTGCAAATTTGGGGCATCTTCCTTAGCAACAGCGGCATACCGCGGTGTCGCCTTGTAGCTCCTCAACTTCTAATTCCTCGTTTGGAATTACACTACTAACTGCACTTTGACCCTGTAAAAGCAACAGTGATTTATCTTAGGCAACATACTGTGGCACTATTAGTCAGACACAAGTGCAGAAGTGTGCCAACTTCAATAGTGCATCCATTATCCCATAAAGGGAGAAGTCATTCAAACAGAAAAGGCTCAAAAAAGCAAAAACAAAAAACCACCACGTCCCTTGAGGGACGATGAATGCTTTGAATTCCACATATGCTTGTGATAAGATGTTTACTCAATCAAGTCAGATCCTATACTCTGGTTCTGGAAGTATCAATAATAAAAAGGGAAAGGAGAGAACCAGCCTTCCTTCCCAGGGGAGGGAAGCCATCCATTCCATGGGAGAAGGTAACATGATACACTTCCCCATCTCACCAGCAAAGAGAGATAGTGCAGAGCTAAGAGCTCGAGGCAAACACCCCTATAGAGAGAACTCAGCTCGTGCCATGCTGGTCCTTCATCTGAGACAGGGGGCAGGAGGTCACATGCCAGGAATGGCAGGCATCTCTCTCCAGATTTGTTTTGAATGTTTTGAATTTCAATATGGCAATGCATGAGACAATCTTACTCTTGTTTTTAGGTCACGTCTTTGTGGGAATTAACTCCAGTAAAACTCTCCTTTGTCTAAAATATATATTTGGATACAGCGTGATGTCTCAGAGAGTTCGTAGATTAGTGCTAAACAATAATTCTTTCTTTCAGAAGCAAATTATAGAGAAGAAAGTCACTGACTACCTCTGTAATTATCAGAAAAATTTTGAACTCCCATTTATTCCTTACCAAAGGTCCAAATTGCCAGTTTTATCAACATGATATCTACTGTGGAATTTTAATATTTATTGTCTCAAATTCACAACCTTTCTTGCATGATTTGAATTAATAAACCAAGTGGACAGTTGTTTTAATACTTTTTTTTTCTGTGTGGCAGGCATTGAGACAAGGTTTCTCTGTGTAGCCTTTGCTCTCCTGGAGACCAGACTGGCTTTGAACTCAAGAGATCCACATGCTTTTGTCTCCTGGTATTAAAGGTACATACCACCACTACCAGGCCCAGTTCTTTTTAAAAAAATTATAAAGAATACTGATAATAAGAAATTAAGAAATTGTGGGCTCTGGTCCTGATCTAAACACATCGTGGCTGTGTGACTTATTTCAAGAAATCCAACTTCTCTAGCAATGGACACTTATACTCCTGAGGGAAGGCCAGCAGAGTCAACCTCATGGGATAGCCATTCCAATGGATGCCCCATGCCACTAATGACAGGTCACCAAGATGAAGGACAGATCAGGAAGACAGGGGAAGAGGGAGGGAAGGAATGGTGACAGTAGGTGAGGAGTTGCAACTTACAATGCTCATGCAAATAATATGACATGTACATCCTGTAATTATTTTTCTCAAAACTGAGGATACACCACACATACACGTTAGCATATTTTATATGCCTTGTGTAACATATCTGAGACACCTAGAAACTTTACCACTGAGAAATAGAAAATGTTCACATTGCTTAATTCTAATCTAAGCTCTTTGGCAAAGCAAGAGACAGGTATGCTTTGCCTGTCAACTGACCATTTGTTTCAGGTCCAATGGGAAAAGACCAGGGACTTAGGAGAAACCCAATAAAAGATTCAAACAGGCCAAATGCCTGCTGGGAGTATCTAATGATCATCTAGTCTATTAGCAGTCAGGAACAGTTAGAGTCAGTGTGCTGATTTATATCAGATGCTGCCCCAGACCCGGGAAATTTTCTAAACATGTCACAAGTGGCCTGCCTCCTTTAATTATGTACTTCAACATCAAAGGAGCTCAGAATCTATTTAGAAGATAAAAGAGAAATCTGGTCCTTGCTGAAGACAGAGGCAGCAGGGAATTCGGTCCTCCTCATTTTCTCACAGGATCTCTTGGACAATTTTGAGGCACCTCTCCACTTTCTCTTACCCCTGTCTGACCTGTATATACATCTCTACAAACCTCAACCAGTGAAAAATCATTCTCCAACCATTGAGGGAAAAGCAGAGGGCAGGTCACTAATTGGTGTTTGCTACGTAAACTAGCACTAAAAGATGAATTAGTGAGACTGTCCCTGAATGATATAATGAAGTTTATCATAATGAAAACTAAGATTTATGATAGTTTCTGTGTGCCCAGAGTGTAAAATATGGCTCTTATTATTCTCTTATTAAATCTTGACTTCTCAACCATACTTAAAGAGCTAATAAGGGATTAAATGAATAAGGAAGTGTAAGGGAATTCACAGAGCATCAAATGGTCAAGCATCTGGTTCAACATTGTCTTCATTGTTAACTCACTGAGTATGAAACACAGGTGAGATCTTCATTCTAATGGCCTGTGTTTTCTCTTGATGCCTCAAATTACACGCACAAACAAGCAGAAGTCAGCATGTCCTTTAAAGAATATACAAAAATAGGAGTGGGAGGTGCATTTGAGCGCAAGTACCCTTGAAGTCTAGAAGAGGGTGTCAGATCTCCTGGAGCTAGAGCTACAAGCAATTGTGTGTCACCAGACCAGGGTACCAGGAACTGAATTCAGGTTCTTCAGAAGAGCAGCAAGAACTCTTATCTGCAGAGCTGGTCCACCAGCTTCCAGTCTGCTCATATGGAATCCACCGACAAACNTCAGCGGGTAAGAGCACCCAACTGCTCTTCCGAAGGTGATAAGTTCAAATCCCAGCATCTACATGGTGGCTCACAACCATCCGTAATGAGATCTGGCGCCCTCTTCTGGAGTGTCTGAAGACAGCTACAGTGTACTTACATATAATAAATAAATCTTAAAAAGAAGAAGAAGAAGCCAATGTTACAGAAGGATTCATAACATGTGTTTGAGAAATAGAAGTACCAGAGGTATTACTGACTCCTCCCAGATAACTTACACCCTACAAAAGGGTTGTAATGGATGACAGGAATCCAGAAGCAGAAGACTTCAAAGATTGAAGGTGTGCACCACAGGCTAGTGGGGCTCAGGGACAGCTCCATCCATAGACAACAAAGGTGGACTAGGCTGAAAGCACTAGAGTTCATAGACAGGTTTAAGGATTTGGGGGTAGGGGTGGGGGGCCGGAGATGGAGATGCAGAAGAACAGACTCATCCCCAGCTTCTGCGCACACTGCTGAGAGAACCCAGGAACCTGAGCTAGGGGACCGTGCCCACCTGGGAGCTGTGGATACACAGGGCTTTGTTTGTGATTGTCAGAGTGACCCCCCTGTCTTCATTTAAGATGCTGACATCTTGTCCATTGCAATTATGGGGGAGGGCATCTAATTGAAATACTATAAACCGATATTACTTATGTCTTGATTACTTCACCTTACTTTGTGAGGTAAAAGACATAAGTAAAAGACATTTGTAAAAGAAGGGAGGAAGGAAGGAAGGAAGGAGAGAAGGAAAGGAAAGGAAAGGAAAGGAAAGGAAAGGAAAGGAAAGGAAAGGGAAGGAAAGGAAAGGAAAGGAAAGGAAAGGAAAGGAAGAAAGACAGGATGATGAAAATGGATATTTGAAAACTTTGTGGACACAGAAATATCTAGCATCCTCTCCCCCCAAAATGATCCATCTAGCTAAGAAAATACACAAAGGGACTGAAATGCCATTAAGTGACAGAAGTCAGTCTATAAAGGTTCCATACTGTTATGACTTCCAACACATGACAGTCTATAAAGACAATTCTCTATATGGGCAGCAAAATGATCAGTGTTTGGACAAAGCACTCCCCTATGAACCGGAGTTGAATCCCTGGTACCTGTGCGTGCTGGGGGCACATGTGTAATTACAGAGCTGAGGAGATGGAGACAGCCGGATCCCTGGGACTCACTGACCAGTTGGCCTTGCCTGAGAGACCCTGTCTCATAAAACAAGGTGATAGGCCTGGAGAGACGACCCAGGCTTAACGCAGTTATTGTTCTTGCAGAGGAACTGCTTGTGATTACCAGCATCCTCAAGGTGGCTAGCAAACATCCTTAACTCCAGTGTCATGGGATCCAGCAGCTTCTTGGGACTTCTGTGGGCACCACACACACACACGGAGCATATAAAAGACATCACACATGGTGCATATAAAAGACACACACATGGAGCATTTATACAGGCAAAACATTCCCACAGATAAAATAAGATAAATCTTACAAAAAGCAAAAAGGAGATGGCTCTTGAAGAATAAACAGACACTCAAAGTTGGTGTCCATACTTGCCTATAACCCTGTAGGCATAACCCTGTAAGTACACACACATACACACACACACACACACACACACACACACACACACAC